>JXWZ01007773.1:0-10859 GCA_000956215.1 Anopheles farauti No. 4 | reverse complement strand
ATATGTTACATTTTCTAAAAACACTTGGTACGTGTTTGTAGTTCTTGTTTTTCCTTTTTTGTAAAGATATAAAATATATAGAAATTAGGGAAAAACATGGATCGAAAACTCTGATCGTGAAATTATTTTATAACTGACAAAATCTGACACGTCTCACATTATCTCACATTCTTCTCACTAACCCAAACTTATATAAAAAAAGCAGGTTAAACGTTGGTTATGTTGAGGCTCATAACCAGAATGAGCTCACATTTATTTCATGCTCTACCTACTCATGATAATGTAATTGAAAATTTGTTCTAATGACACCCGCTGTACCATTAGCCACACTAAACTGGCACAAGTGTGGTCTACAATTATTTAATATCCCGAAGGAATCCATTACACCGTTGAACAACAGCTCGAAACTCGAAACCAAACTCGGACTAAGTTGGACTTTCCGCCATCCCCAGCTGGCCACAGGCTACTGGCAAACATAAGGAACGGACATTATTTTATAATTAATTTGACTTTTATGTATTTATTACTACACCTCGAGCGTAGCGAAGGTAGGCGCACTATTGCACACACTCCCGTGCCGTCAAACGGTTGCGAGTGGTCGTTAAAACAGTCAGCTACTGCACGAACCCTACTGGATGATCCGAGCCCTCCGGGCAGTAAGGCTTCCGTGCATGTGTGTGTGTGTGTGAGCACACGATCGCGACGGCAACTGACAGCCGACTGACAGTAGCGTTAGTGAAGTCGTCAAGCTAGCGCTCAATCATGCGACCACCTTGAACTTCACGTGCACCCGGCATCTTGTACGATGTGTTGAGCGCAGCATCTCCTCCGGCGTGCGATTCGTTTCGGTTTCAAACTCACTACTCGATCGCCACACTTCAGGCAGCACGGTGGTAATAATCATTTAATTTCCAATTTAGCTAATGCTAGCCGGTGCACCCGTGCCGGAGTGTTGGGACGCTGTTGCTCAGCGCCGTCACTGCCGGCGGATGGTCATTTGGATGGCGGACGTTTTATTGAGCGTTCCTGACGCCTCCGACCGGCGGCATTTAATCCGGGGTGGTATTTGATCGACCGATCCATTTGAAAAGAGCACACATCCTTTGCGGCACAATCGTGACTTGGGGTGTCCCGAGAATGACGCAGTAACAGCAAAACCCACAACAACGCTGACCGAGGGTCGATCGCGCGGCGTCAACAGGCGGGTGTTTATGCTGGAACATTCCGCTTCCGTTTCGAGTTCGAATCAAATTGTGCCTCAGGTGAGTGCCCCGAAGGTATGACAAACTCGGACACATGAGAAGGATTTCGCGAAGAAGTCGAACCCCGTTTCCTCCCCATCGGGGAGCAAACATTCAACCAGTTGTTGCAGCAGAAAGCAAAGAAGCCCGAAGACTCTTCCCGGACAACCCGGAGTAGCAGCAGTCCGTGGTGTGGCATGATTTATGCTGGAGGAAATCGGCCAAACCGAGCACCGGTGCACAGAACTGAGATGATCGTGATGTATTGAAAATCCAACTAACCTGATCAGGAAGGAGGGAGAAGGCAAGAGAGGAACAGAGAGAGAGAGAAAGACGATTGGAAAGACAGAGCGCGATCTTCTTGCGATCTGGAGCACGGAGGCATCACGACGGTTCGTCGAAGCTCGATCGTGGTGAATTATGAACGGCTAATTTTCTAATGGTGCTAAATTGAAATTCTAAATTATAGACTGTTGGACAGAATTTATCGCAGCTGGCTGCCACCGCGAGGGGTTAAAGATCATACGATGTAAATCTTCTTCACGCGGAGGCTTTGCAAAGAGTGTTTGCAATGGCTTAAAGCTCAGCTCTTCAGGTAATGTTTGGATATGGGTGGAATGTATTAGAGAGTTAATAAAACGTTTGGCTATTACTAAATTTAAGTTGTTTTTGATGTAATAAGTTGTTTTTGATTTTTAAGTAATTTATATTTACTTTCGCTTGAAAAAAAAACAATCCATGCATGGAGGATTTCGTAAATTCAATGTTTATAAAGATTGAAATCCTCTTGCTGTTGCTTCGGACACGATCCTTAACAATCCTTTATTATGAACAAAATAAAAATATGTTGACATCACCATTCTTACCATCAACTCCAGGTTTATTCCCACAGAATTACAAAACACTGGGTCAATCGAATCGAATCCCTGTTTTATGAGCCATTGTCATATCAGACGCAATCAAACGGAAGCTGACGGCTTCAACACAACCCGATGCAAATTGTTATGCTGATTTCTGATTGATTTTTATTGCAACCACATCACACGGTCGTCCCGCGGTGCTTCAAAATGCGGGCGGTCACGAAATCCTGTAACTTTACCATCTTTCGTCCAGGACCAGCATGTGTTGGTGCCCTTTTTGTCTGCATGGATCAAACGGTTGAACACGTACGCGCTGCTGTGATCGTGCTGAAATGGTTTTTTACGCATTTCCACACCATCCAGGTGGAGGAATGTGGCCAGTTGGTTTGGTTAGGTTCGATGTTACGCAAGGATTACCGGGCGCAGCGACCGGGTGGTCCGTGTGGATGAGGTTGAGTGGATCACTATGAGTCTTTTGCGAAGGAAAACCTAAAACCGGAGACCTTCTTTGATTGATTTCATGCCTACGATCTCGCACCTTTCAGGGGAAAGATGCTGGAAGCAGTCGACCATGCCGACTTGGTGCAAGGATCGTCCCGGGTGGAAGCAATCAATAATGTTAATCAGGATTTAGCCGCCTTTGCTGGAACTGGAAGGAAGGCTAACACGCAACGGCGATCACGCTGGAAGAAGAAGACAATGCTCAGCCCCGAACCTGTTGGCCGACAGGAAAAGACACTCCAGACAGCAAGAGCGCCTGAAAAGCGGGAGAGCATAAAATTCAAATTTAATCCTCCCGCCCTTACCGCACGGCACGCACCGTTATTCGGTCCGTTCGATGCGAATGCATTTTTATGCCTTTTAATCGCTTTATTGTTTTCTCACTCTCTGTTGACGTTGCTGTGTTGAGGTTTTCTTTGCCACACATTTTTCCAGTCGAACTTAGTGGAAGCGGGAATTGTGGCTTTTGCCGCACAGCTGGGAGTGTGTGTTGCGAATTTGGCTCCTTTGACGGCACTTTGACGTGAGCGTTGCGTGCACATATGCATGCGGCACAAACCGCCTTAGAAGCGAGCAAATGGCGGCGTGCTTGATGCCGGAGCTTCATGTAAACGCTCATAATCATCTCCCTTAAAGGGGCTGACAGATTGTCAAAGGAATCGAGTTTGCAAAATGCCGCGCACGAGCTGCACATACGTTGTGGTTGTGGTTGTTTTTTTTACACACAAAGTTTCTTCGAAGCGAAAAGCAAAAAAAATCATTGATTCAAAAGTCTATCAGGTATAACGATAACCCCTTTTTTGAAGGAATGTTTCAGTCTCTTATATCAATGTGTGGATCAGTTCTGACTCTCTGTTTTTCAAAAAACTAGCTAATGATTTTTTCCAACCAGTTCCCACGATCCCGCCGATACCAGATGTGCCAAAAACTGCTGCCGCTGATGCATCGTGACAGCGTTGCTATGGAGAGGAAATGCACGCCTGTTATCTGATCATTAGAACACTTGTTCTATCGGCTGTCCGACAAACTGACCCTTGGCCATGTTTTTCGTCGGAAAGGAAAATATATTATTTAGGACTGTCATCCGCCTCCAAGCGTCTTTTTCGGTCGCTCCAAATGCTGGTGCCCGCTTTTGTACGTTCCAAGCTACGGTCAGGTCATCTTTCGGAAGGTTCGCCAAAAAGGACAATGAAAGAAAATTAAAAATCAAAACAGAACGCTCAAAACGCCCTGGGGTGTCCCGATGTTGAGGTTTGTCGTAGTGGACAAATTTCACGATCGTAAGGTCCTGATCTTTCCGATGATAGTTTTCTAGGGCATAGCTTATGCCATCCCTCTCACAGGATCATCCCGGGGCGCATTTTCGGAACGCCTCAACCTTTCGGGGTCAGCGTTTTATGCTTGGCTAAACGAAAGACAAACTTCACGGTTCACAAACCACTGTGAATAATTTGGCACCGTCCGGTGGACATTCCTGTGCACAATGTGTACGGGACACCTTCCATCCGGATCCGGTACCGGTCGCTGAAAGAGATCGGAGATCGAAGTGACATCGACAACGACAAAAAAAGTAATCGTAATCGGAGAAAGTATTGTACTCGGCGGGTACGGGCAAATGGAGCGCAAATGATTCGTTCTATATTATTATCCGTATTATGCTCCGGTTTGCTATTGTGCCGCGAGGTACCGGAAATAGAAACGGCCAGCGTGTCGACGCCGCTGGTGGATCAAATTAACTGTGATTCCCGTAGGAGGATGAATTATTCGATTGAAATTCGATCGAATTGGGCAGGATGTGCTGGATGCGATTTTTTCAGGGAGGATATTGTGTCACGGAGAGGAAGTTGGCTCTTTTTTAGACGAAACTCATTGGACGGGAAAATTTCATGCAATATATTTTTATACATATTTTTATTCCATTGCCTTGAATATATGAAATTTTCCAGCGAGAAAGTTTCTTTCAATGTTACATTAAAAATATGTATAAAGTCAAATTCGACTAGTAATTATAAGCTTCTATACATATTTTCTCACGACTCCTGAGATCAAAAACCAATTCATTCAATTGTTATAATATATCCACGTATGAATGGACATAAAAAAATAAAACACATACACAAATTGCGAGATGCTGCCTCTTTTTACCGACATGCAATTACCACATGAGCGTCTGCCATTATCCTTACCCAGGGCCGGTCGGTACGCTTAAGACCAGTGGACGTGTAATCGCTCCAGAAATCCCCCGCAGTACCGACCGATTGTCTGCAAACAAATTAATCCCATTTATTCCGCATGGTCGAGCGGCACCAAATCGATTGCAGTTTTATTGATTTTTCCTGCTAATTTCGTTTCACCGTAAGAAACCCCGAGCCAAAAGAGACGAGAGAACTGAGACACAAATCCTTCCCCGGACACAAAAACCGTCTTCCAGCAGGGCGTATTGGAAGGATGCCGACAAACGATCGGTCTGGGCTACTGGATTTACCAAAAAGCAATGAGAACGCGTGGGGGAAGGAAAGGACGAGTGAAGAGTTCCGCCCGCAGCAGCACCAGCATCAGCAGGATGTTTACACAATGTTGATGCATTGTGTTGCAAACTGGTTGTTCGTAGCTGTTCGAACATGTTGTTTGCGCTGAAATTGGGTTGTGCAGGCATTTTATCTTGGGAGTTTATTTATTGGATTTCGCTGGGATTTTCTTATATTTAATATTTTTATTTACATGAGTGTTTTCATAAATGCCTCTAGTCAAGGTAGAACAGCAATGGTGCAAACGAATAATACCAACCCAAAACAGTAACGCAACTGTTTCACATCCCACCTTCGGACGCAGAGAACACAACCAAGTAACATTCCACAAACGGCCACTAAATGAGCATGGAACAAAAGAGAGCAAAAAATAAAAACGACGCACCCGTTTTATGGTTGATTTATTCCTTCCTCGCCAAAGGGGCCAGTTCGAAGTGGACCCTTCGCGTGAAAGTGAGCACAAAATTGGTCCTGCAATGTTTAATCAATATCCCTGTTTCTCGCTAGTATTTGCTAGTAGGGGGTTTGGGTAACCAAGTTATTGACCACTCATTTTCACCCGAGAGTGTTCCTCGAATTATGTTCCACATGATCGGATTTAAGGAAGAGCGATAAAAATAGAATATAATAAAGGCAACAATTGTATGATTGCTGATGATTTGCTTATTAATTTAAATGTTATTGAAAAAATAATTTGTTCAATAAATATTATTAAAAAATAATAGTTGATTCACTTCTTGATAAATAGTTAAAACCATAACAATTATTTTTGTATATTTATTTTTTTATTTGAATCAATTTTCTTCAAATTAGTTAGCCAACCCAAAAGAACACAAATAAACAATCGGTGCAATCGGTGGTCATACGAAAAACTGTGGAACCACCCATCACCAGGGCCTCGACCGGAAAACGACCGTTACCTTCAGCTGGGTGAAAACACCCCAATCCCGGTGTTTCGTGTCATACAGTAAGCGCACGGCAGTGCCTTCGACACGGCAGGACAACGGCCAGAAAGCAGAATCGTCCACTAGCTGTGCCTGTGTCACGCCTGGTCCTTTTCCCCTTAGCGCCACCATCCGCTTTCCGCGCGATACGGGCCCCGGGTGGCGATATGTTTAATCAATAAATCCATAAAAATAACATTTATTCATTAGAATAAAGCGCGTGAAGCGATAGTTATTCTTTCCTTTCACTGTTACCGTACGTTTGGCTCGTTCATTTGCAGGCCCTCGGGATCGACAAGATGGGAAGAAGAAAGAAAAAAAACAACAAAACAACAGTTTCGATCCCCTTTTCCCTCGCAGGCTGACATGGTGCGGTGGCCGGTGTGTGTGTGTGTGGTTGCGTGTTTGAGGACGTCAGGACGACTGCGGCAAAACAGGACATAGTGTCGCATGCCATAGTTGGGTGACGTGTGTAGGGTGTAGAGCGCCGGAGATCGATCGAAGAATGGCCCAGAAAAATGGTTAATGGTAATGGGACCCCGAAACGATATGAGGGCACGGAGACAACGCGGCCAAGCGACATTAAACTGTTTGTGCAAACGGAAAGTGCGAGCGGAAAGGCTGGAACACGGTGGAATACTCCGTCATCGTCATAATAAAATCAAACAGGACCATCAGTGCAAACGACCCACGGCTCTCCTGTCCGACCGACCGTGTGAAAACGGGGGTAAAAAAGCAAGCACACACGTTTAGGCAAAGTGTATCAGGATACAGCGAACGAATGGAATCGACAACGCGAATGCAAATGTGCTCGAACCCGTCAAAGCGTAACCGTGTGTCCGGTTGCGGGCTACTCAAGCGTGGAAATGGAAATTGATCGCTATTCGATGGCAATATATTTGATACGATGACGCGTGCCAAGGGGCTAGGGTGGTGGTCAGTAGCCGGTGTTGTCTGTGGTGGATGGTCTCTGGAGGAAAGTACACACGGCACTCGTGCTGGTAAGGGCGCAGGCTAAAGTCTGTCACCTGTTCTTGGGACTTGAGAGTGGAAGCAAACGATAATATTGGATATTTTCCTTTTTTTACTAGGGAAAATATAAACCAACACTGTATAGCAAAATAAACTAGTTCACAGTTATTATTTTAAAGGTTAGGGTTTGATAATCTACATTCGTTGTTTAAAGTTCCTACCGAAAAACAAAATAAAAAATAAAAAATTATAGGCATACAATGAAAGCAAATCGTTTCTTAATATCTTATTTGTCGCTACGCCACAGAAACCAAAGTAACAGATGTTGTCCTCCTAGGCAAGTTTCGTTCCAGGCGCAGCTTAACACCAACCGTCCATTTGGCAAAACGAAATAAGCGACAGAGCTTAACATTATCCCTCGAGCAGAGTCTGCTTTGGTCCAAGAAAACATACCCTATCTTCAGGGCGTTTTCCCTTGCACAATCCACGCCTCTGGGTGCGCAATACAGAAGCGATCATGTGTGACAACGAAAATAAAGGATGGTTTAAAGCGGGAAGGTTAAAAAATCTAAAGAAACACAAAATATAAAAATGGTTTTTTTTCCTACCGGTACAAAGGGAAAAATTCCAAATAAATAGCCAACTGCAACCCCTTAAGGAGGTTTGATGGTTGGCGATCGTCGCGGCGTATTGCATGGCGTGTCCAGGCTGCTGCGGGCTGAAGGCTTAAGGGCACTACGTTGGGATCGTTTCGTTGCATCTGCGGCATCTTGAGTCCTGCCCGGCAGGGTATGGGAAAAACCAATAAGGAAAAAAGTACTCCGAAGGATAAAGTTGGATAAAGATCGCCTGAAGAAATAAATCACGGAGCACAGGATCACGGAGAATGCACACAGAGAAGCTGTGGAGGTGACCAATTTTAGTATTTGATTTGTTCTATAAGGGCTACGCTTGTGATAGTATAGATCACAGCAAGATCTAAGTAAGCTATGATGGATTCATTCACCAATGTCGTACCCCTATTCTTCAGGGTCATAAGCTATCAAGGATCTAATTAAAAAAAATGGAAACCATTGTGTGAAGTGAGTCGCATTTTATTTCGAAAAAAATGAAGCACTTGAGACCCTTTCCTAGCGAATCGCGTGGGCCTTTCTCTGGACTACTGTAAGGATAACTTTTTTTTTCGCCTTGTGTTCATCGCGTGAATAAACCTACATTAAACCACATTCACCACTTCAGAGCACAAACAAAATTCGACCCACAAAAAGAGTCCGTTATTAGAGCGAGGAATGAGAGGGTCGAGAAAAAGCATCCATACCGTTGCCCGATCGGACGGCCCGTAGCGTGGGATGGTTCGTACGGAAGATCCTTTTTAATAGCGGCTACCTGATATCCTTCCATCGCGGCAGAATTATCGAACAAGAATTCGGGAGCGAATTTTACGGGAGCTAAGCGCGTATAAACTTCATTCTCCCTGCCATCAACACTTCCCCACCCTTGGAACTGGGATCGGCGATTGAGGGAGGATCCTTCTGCCAGCAGGTCGTAAGCGTTTGTTGGATGATTTCGACCGATCCGATCCAACCCACCAGAATTTGTGTACACGGCGAGGAAAGGAAGCGAGTCCCGCAGGATGGGAAAGTGCAAACGGATGCGCGAAGGATTCGCTCCGGGTTTCGTCCGTTTGATCGTTTTTTTCCCTAGTGTTGTAGCTAGGATCCTTGGCTTGATACCGTTAGCCGGAGATTTTGGGGAACGAATCATACTGGGATTGAGTTTCATGACGAATGAAATGTGTGCATTCGCTCAGGTGTTGTTTTTTTTTCGCTGTATCGAGGATTTGGGTTTGGGAAAAGATGGACAATTCGTTAAGGAGAAACTGGAGGAAGTTGCAACAATGGTGGGCAGTTCCAGCTCAGGATGCAGGTTGCACGATCTTGCGGATGTGGAAGATGATGTAAAGAAATAAGAACCTCTTTTTCGATTAAATACGAGCTCCAGATGGTGTTTGGTTGCAGGTTGTGGCATGAGAACTCGAAGGAAGCCTTCGCGGTCTAACAAATGTGGAATAGGCAAGCCAATTAAGAAAGAGTTCGTTTGTTCGATAGAGAGCTTCAATAAGTTAAATTAATCGAACTAATGCTAAACAAAGACAATCAGTTCCATTTCTTGGGAGAGTGTCCATGGAATAGAAAATGTATTTCTTCCGCATTTCACGGAAACTGTTCCTCTTAAAACACGAAAAAAAAAACCACCCCATACGCATCATGTCAAGCCGAACTATCTCTTCTGGGGTGGTGGGATTTTTTATTCCCATATAAACACGAGTGCATATGGATTCCTTCCTGGCTTTTAGCAGGATGGGCCATTACCCATTCGGATGCTGTCATTTTCTCCCAGGGTTCGAGACACTCAAAACCCACCGAACCGAAGATGCATCACTATGCGTTGCAATAGAATTCCGCTATATAGATAAAAAACACAAACCAAGCCAGCTAGTTGCCTATACATAGGAGTAATATAAAAAAACGGCCGTGTTCGGGAAGAATGAGTGATTTTTTTTATCGTTTCTCACGCGGTAGAAATAATACTGCGATACAAGGGGGGGAGAGTAAGAACGAGAGAAGAAAAGGAAGAAGTGTTTTCTTCTAATTTCTACAAGACACATAACCTCTAGGAGGGGTCGCGTTTTTTTATGCTGTGTCCCTCCCCTCGGGAGGCAAAAAGGAACGGTTCCGTTTCCGTTCACCGGTGTCGTCCATCCCTAGTTGCATCTTTGCGGCCCGCGTGGACCGGGTTTGTCTTGAAGACCCGGGATGGTAATTTTTTATCCCCGACCCGTTCCGAGCGATGCAGTTTCCTTCTCCGGTAAGGATCGGGAGGGTAGTTTTTTAAACTGGTGTGAGAAAAAAAAACGGCTACAGTAATGCATTAAGGCGATAGATCGGAAACGGGCAATTCAATAGGTGATTTGCAAATCAGATCCGTCCAGCCCGGTGGTGAGGGTCCCTAGGGTTCAACATTTGATATGTATTGTTGATTGGAAATTAGCACACGGAAGTTAGTCACCTGGAAAACGACATCACCTTTTGCTAGTTGTCAGGAAGAATCGTGGGAATATGTGAAGGAAATGGTCACTCTGATCCCTATCGATTTTAGTTCCTTGCGCATAAAGTTTTCAATAGATTAATGTCGCTTAAGAAGACATGGCTTGGAATCAAATTTGAAGTATTTATTTCGAACTAGCTTAGGTGAGGTCTAAAAATTATGAACGAAATATTTTTTAAATTCAACAATATTTTTTAAAGTTCGCTAATAATTGGTTTTACAACTTAACAATTGCAAAATAAAACAGATAAACATTTAGATTAGGGAGTTTAAAATTTTTTCTCGTTTTGTTTTTTTTTTATCAACGAAACACTCTGTATAGTAGAAATTAATCAAATGTTCTCTTCCAAAGGAGCAACAAACCACGAGATGCAACATTCTTTACGGTTAACTACCCTTTTCTTTTGTTGGCATCACAGTTAATTGATTGGTGAGAAAAAAAACTCATTAAAATGCATCTTCCTTAGAGGGTCCGTGGTGTAAAGAAGCTAGATTGGACTTAAAAAAAAATCATAGCCAGTGCACCGTGCACTCCCTTCAACTAAATAAAAATAGAACTTTAGCATGCGGACAGACACGTAGATTTGTTGGTGGTTCGGTTTCTATTTCATTCGATTGTGTAGTATTGTTCCCAAACGTTTTAATTTCTAGTAATTTTCCAACCATGTGGGCTCGTCGCAAACGGGATAGCTTGAGTTTTTATTC
>JXWZ01007770.1:0-18215 GCA_000956215.1 Anopheles farauti No. 4 | reverse complement strand
TTAATTTTGTTTAATTTGTATTAACTCTGAACTGACTAAAATTCATTACTAAAACAAAAAATTAAAAAAATACTACAATAATAGTAGTCCAATTTTTTATCAATATTTGAAATTCAAAATATTTTAGTTTTTTTTTATTTAGAAGCAATAAATAGACAATATTCAAACAATATGCTCAATCACGAAACATTATTATAAAGTATACTTCATGGGAGAGCGGGCGATCCAGTTAGCCTTGCCTTCGTCCTGTCAAACTTCAATGCTCATTCCCATAACATAATCGACCTTTTGCCGAAGCTTTCGCGTTACCGAAAAACACGTTGAGGTCCCTTCCCAGTACATAAGACCTCCCAGTTTTGTTGTTAATTTGTACGGGCGAATTAGTATCCACCTGCACTCGCGTGTGTGTCTTTGCGTGTAGGTTTTTGACTGTTAGAAGTGGACCCATGTTTTCGTGTTAATTTATTACGGTCCCTAATTCAACAGGCCCGAGCGCGTGCGTTCGCGAAGTCCTCGTTGAAGAATTTTCCGGAACCGAGCAAACGAAACTTCTCGAAAGGGCACAAACCGCAACCGCTCGCACACCACGAGATGAGCGACAGTCGCAGTCTCGCTTGTCAATCGGTGCCGAGAACCGACCGGCACACACAGACACCAGCGCTAGGATCAGCCACTAATTGGGCACACGCCATTTCGGACGACGCTAATTCCGACGGTTGCCGCGTCAAACTCGCCGCCCGGCAGCCACAGCAACACGGGTTGGGTTTGGGGGCTTTCCTTCGCACACCGAGGGCGCCGTGTGTTTGTATTTGTATGTTGCGGTATTAGCACACAGTTGGCCCCTCAATGGTCACTCCTAACCTCAAATGGACACCGGCGCATCGCTTGCACCGTTACCGAAAGGGCAAACTAGTAGAATGAATTTAATCAAAATTAGGTTTACCTCACAAACATTACCGTCCGTGCTGTGGCCGGTGTCGTCCGTCGCCCGCTGTTTGCGACGACTGCTGGTCAGCGGTTCGGGCGCCGGTTTGCTTGCAGAGATACCGTACATGCTGCTGCAACAATATCCTCCCACTCGATAGCATCTTCTTCATCTCGTTACGGCCCGGGTAAATCCTGGCCGTAGCGTAAACGCGCCACCCACGGCACTGGGGGTGGACGAAAATTGCTTTCACAAATCGTCCCTGTTGCCGTCGTTGTACCGTGTGCGCCATCATGCCGTATGATTACCATTTCCATTTTTCATGCCCGCCCGCATGAAACGGCGGCAGCGGGATGCCGGTGCGTCCAGCGAGGGCGCGCTTGCATTTGCACAAAATGGCGTAACGTTTGTCCAGCGCTTGCTACGAGCGGCGGTGAATCGGCTTCGAAGGTGCACCTTACAGCCGTGCAAATAATTCATAAAATGTGACTACGAGTGTGGCATATTGGCACAAGTGCTTTCGCATATTCTCCCTTTGCCAGCTGATGCCGGAGCTGTTTGCAGGTGCGTCAAAATGTACGGTATTGGAAATGTTGAGTGAGAGGTACTTGTAGAACAAAGCGCTGCAATGCTTTCAATAATTTTCATTTATTTTTATGCACGATTTTCAATTGGACTGAGTTGAAAACAAATTATGTATTTTATTGGGATTTTAAATTTGTTTCTTTGATGATTGGATAAAGATCTTCTGAAGAGTTTGTTGATTAAAGACGCATCGCAGTAGCCGTGAATATATCTCTAGCAAATCTGACTTAAACTGTCATTTCGAATGACGACAAAATAAAGAAGGACCATAATTGAATTAATAACTGACAGTTTACCGATTTTACAAACACATGTGACGAGGGTACGAAAGAATTACCATCGATTTGATGTAAGGGTTTTCACTCTTATCATTCAGCTGATTTGAACTGTTCGTGTGGGATGTGGGTGTGGGTTCCACCTTGAAAGCTCTCCATTTGCATAATATTTCACTAAAAAAAGACGGCAAGAAATGTAACGAGAGCTGGCACTACCGAGAGCGTGACATTCTTTCCTGCGGCGTTTGACGCAGGGAAAACGATCAACGAGCGATTTAAGGGTGGTAAAAGAATTCAAGGACGTTTCTTTCCATTCTTTAAACGGCATCGGTTTACTGTAGATATTTGTGTATGCGCGTGTGTGTGTGTGTGTTTTATTTCAAATTCATATCAATTTGCTTCACTAACATTCGCCTTACGTACTAACGATAACATTATAGTGACCGACCGGTAAATGGCAGCCGGAATATTTACATAAAAAAACACGCCCCTTTTACATGCATGTTTTCTTTCTCGTTTTCATTGTTGTTTCTGCGCGTTTTGGGAAAAAAACCCCGTTGCTTCCCGCACCAGACTCCCAGTGCCGCTACACCAAGGGACCGTGGACCGAATGTGACGCGAAGAGCAACACACGCTCGCGAACCCTTTCGCTGAAGAAGGGCGAATCGTCCTGCGTCCAGACCCGCACCATCCAGAAGAAATGCAAAAAAGGTAAGCCCATCCGGCGGAGGGAGAGAGAGAGAGCGAAAGAGAGCCGGCTGACGGAGAATTCGGGCAAAAATGTCATAAAAAGAATTTCGCCGAGATCCTGGGCGACCGAAACGAGGGTTTCGAGCTAAATCAAAATCCGTTGCCGTTTAACGTCAAAAGGATGTGACAGCATCCTTTTCGTCGCGGGAAGTGCCCAATGAGAAGGCGCCCATATGGTGGACCTTTTTTATTTATTCTTTTATTTTTTGTTGTGACACAATTTGCACGAAGGAACCTTGAGCGCGCTCAATGCTCAACCCTGCTGACAACAATGATCCTATCTGATTAATTATTATTTGTTTGTTTCGTCTTTTGAAATGGGGTCAACAAAAAAAACACACACACAAAAAAAAACCCTACAGCCTGCCGTTACGACAAGGGAGCCTGGTCCGACTGCGACAACAACGGGCAGATGTCCCGCACGGACAGCCTGAAGCAGACCAGTGACGCCACCTGCCAGTCGACGAGAGTGGTCAACAAAAACTGCAACCAGGGCAAGTCCAAAGACAAACAGAACAAACCACCGAAGGCTGAGAAGAAGGAGAAAGGTAACGCACCCAACCACCCATATGCTTAGCGCTTACGTTTATAGGGAAATTTGGGAAGGGGAGAGGGAGGAGGGGGAGAACAACTCCCATCAAGGGTCCCATCGCGTTCACCCGAAAAGGAGAACGTTGCAATGAAAAATGGGTTGTTTCACTATCTCTAGCAGAACACAACGTGAAACCAAGGAGGGGGAGAGGCAAACTACCCCTTTTCCTCGTTTTTTTTTGTTTTATTTAAAAAAAATGAAACAACACCCATTACCGGAACCGGTCTGACCTTTAATCTTATCTGTTCTTACGCTACACAAACACATCTTTTCAACATTTTACCACTCCCTGCAGTGCGAAAGCTCAAGCGTTTCCTAAAGCTCCACAACAAGCAGAAGCAGCTGGGCAACGCATCCTAGTTCTCGAGCAAGGGGAAGCCCTTCTCACCCGGAGACACCTTTCTCTCGACCACCTCCTTCCGTGGTGCTTTCTGGGTTTAATTTTCCGCCCTTTCTCTCACCTGCCGGACAACCTTCGTCCCGTTCCCAGTTGATCTTTGCTTCGTAGCGGTGCGGGTGATCTTACCATAATTTCCATACCCGGTGAGAATAAAAATGCTGTAAGGTTTGGTTTCGCCCTGCCCGTTTAAATAGCTGCTGAAAATGAAGCACCGCGCACTTTCCCCAAAACCGACACTGTACTACCTTTGCACCAAACCCTAAAAACTAAAGGTCTAACCCCACGTGGTGGGGTGTCCCAGTAGTGCTGTTTCGCTGGGTACGGCCACTTTTTCTGGCCGGTATCGCGTTTCAGCGAATGGAAGTAAGTTAACCGTGTTTACAGGCACTGTAAGCGCTAACTGGAAGAAGGCATGATTCACTTCACTGTTTGTTTTGCTTTCTTTGGTAAACACCACATTAAAGCTTCGTCGCAGAATAATATTCACGCCGGGTTTCGAACACACCGGGTTTCCCACCCAGTAAACTAATACATAGATACGGTATAATTGTATAAGTCACTCCATCCACAGGACGCTGGTTTGTGTCGCGGATGACTTAGCGCCTATGTGTATGCAATGGGTTTTCTGCTTCCACTCATCAAAACTATCTGCTATTGAATTTAATTTTGACCGATTTGACGTGAATACATATTTTGTTTTTTTTCACACATTTTAATCCGTATTTTATTCACTTAAATTGTGCTGCAATGTATGCAAATCTTTCACAATTAGCTTTGGAAGAAGAAAACGTGTTAGCATACCGTTAGGCGCCCACAGTTTGTCCCGGAACGCAACTTATGCGCTTACGCTGAATCCACATCCTTTTCCTTCCACTAATCGCTGTCTCTCCCGTTCCCCTTCACAGGTGTTCGCAAGAACCGCCAGTAAATGCACCAAACCCGTGCAAGCCATCACAACTCTACACAACTCAGTTCTCTTCATCGATGCAACACCAGCGGCAACAATAGTGGCGCTGGTGGAATCTATTTTTCCTCCCGTGCGCACGAACCCATCAACAGGCCAATGCTCAGCTGATGCCTTCTTCCTCACAGTGACAACGTCTAGGACAGGGAGTCGTCGTCTTTTCGGTTTTCCTCCTCACCGTCGTCTATCTGTCTCTCATTATATACGTGTAACTTCGTCGCACGGTGCTGGGAACGGTAGCGTTATTTATTAAGCAGCAGTAAGCAGCATTAATCATTATCATTGCAAAACCATGACACACGCTCACGTATCGGGCGGAAGGGAAAAATGGAAGGAATTCGCAACCCAAAACACTTACACACACAAACACACGTACTACATTAGTGACAAGATTTTCCTCGTCACGATTTGGTGACGACGTACGATGACGACGGCGAAAGGTGTCGGAGATTACTTACAAGCACAACATGCATACATTCAGGCGCGATTCTCAGTGCCAAAGCGGACGGCGGTCATTTGCAACGTGAAAAAATCGTAATCGGTTAATCCACACCGCTTCGATGGTTGCTACGATGCTCGAGATGAATTTATTCTTTCGCGGTACGTGCCGGACGCGCTGGTAGCGATGACGAAGGCATTTTTGGTGTTCACTTAAGGCCGTTAATCAAACTTTCCACTCACAAACCGAACGTCACCGAACCGTGCTAGAGCTAGCGATCAAATTAATCGTAAAATAAACGCACTAACAAAGAGAGGTAACAAGAGCAATTGCCTCGAGGGAGAATCGAAACGCGTCAGTCAGCACAAAATGTTTTTCTTTCCGTGGACAGCAAGGATAAAAACATATGATAATATGTGTGTTTGTAAAAAATAAATAAATAAACAAACAAACGTCAACGCTTTCAAAATCAAAGCGAAAACAAAGTTTCATCATTCGACAGTAAAACACAGAGAGAAAGCAAATAGAGTACGCAAAAGCATCGCATCAAAAGTGAAGACAAGTACATAGTTGAGCAACTCTTTCCATACTCCAACTTCCTTCGTAGTTCCTTGTAGAAACGTTCAGCAACACGTGGCGTGTGATTCGTATCGTATATAAGCTCTGCGCAGCTCGACTGGTACAGGACGGGATAGGAATTTACTGACAGGAAGGGCGAGCCCTTTCCCTTCCCTCGATTGCAGCGAAAAATGCGCAGCACAGCGAGAGATACGCGTGTTTTTAAAAAAGCGATCCAGACCGAAAGCAGGCATGAGCAAATCAAAACATTTGCCGGTTCGTTGAGATTTTTGCATAGATTTTAGCACACATTTTGCCAAACCAACGGAGAGCGCCAGCGAGCGAAACTGACCAGCGTGCGTCGTCATTTCCGCCGTGTCACTAATTGCCGAAACACTGCTGTGTGGTCGTGTACTATCTTGTATGTTTGATGTTCTCATCTCGAAAGTAAACCGAATATTGATAGCATGTTAAGGAAATTCTGATCGTGTGACTGGGAACTGGGGCGGGTGTGGCCGAACAGGTCCATCCCAACACAGACAGCATCAAAGCATTTCACATTCACATTGTAAGACAGCGGCTCAGTGGTTCGCAGAGGCAAGGATAGTAAAAAAAAATCAATCCGTTGCATGGTCCGAGCTCTGCACGAGTGGGTGAACGCAGATTGTATAAGTGTTTTTAAACCGATCAACCAGAAATGCTCCTCGATTCAAACCGAAATGTGAAAGAAAAACATCAAAGAAATAGAAAGGAAGTGAAACCAGCCAGCAAAACGCAATATAACACAATAACATCGGACGTAGAACACGCAGAAAAGAATGTAAAGGCCAATATAAATTAGATAAATATATATATATATACACACACATACACACACATAAACACACTGCAGCGATCAAAACTCACGCACACAATCTCAGAAGAAAACAATGGATGGTTACAAACAATGGATAATTAGGAGCGAGAGAATGGATAAACGAAGAAAAGAACTCACACACTGATACAACTTATCTCAACAGAGACGGAAAAAACAAACACTCACACACTTGGAAGAGGAACTTATACAGATATTCTTAGTATTTAACAATTAAACAGTAAAAGATGAAAAACAAAAACAGTTCAAAGTAAGAAATGCGATCCATTTAAAGCGTACTATCGCTCGTCTTGAGTGTTTCGTTTGTTTGTTTGTGTTTTCTGTTTCTGTGCTGCGTTCTTGTTCTTTTTCACACATCCCTTGAATGTTTTTTTTATTACATTTTCAAGTCTCGCATACCTTCACCGCAGAACAATTTGCCCGGATGCTGTGAGATGTTTTCTTATTAACCGCTTGAATGAGTTGCCTAACCCTGTTTTTGATTTACTGGAACAAAACCAACAGCACAACGCGGTCGCGTTTATCGGTTTCGTTGTATTTTTTTTACATTACTGGGATATAAATTATATAGACAAAAGAAATACAATAACTGTAGCATAAACAATAGAACCTTAATAGAACCGCACCGATCGAACGAGTCGGCCAGCAGCAAACAGCAGCAGCAGAAACATGAAAATTCAAATATCAAATTTCTTAATAAAACATATTCTTTTGTGATATGTTGTAGATCGGCGAGTTTTGTTTCTTATTTATGATGCATCCGAAATAAAGGCATGGTTTTGAGGAGAAGCTTATTACAAATCGCAATATTATTCACAGAGAAAGAAAAACTGGGCGAACAGGTAAGACAAATTCATTAGACAGCACCTAGAAACAGAAAATATATTTGAATCAAACTATGGCTGAAACTAACATTCAACTAATAACTGTAATTTGAAAAACGTCCATCGGGCGAAATAAATAGAGATAGAGATAGAATTTGATAGAGCAGGCCGACTGAAGCGAAAGCAGGCGAACCTTCGATAGGCACTTGTCAATGTGACGTTTGTTTGTTTATAAACAAAACCCGGCCGACCGCATTTCTTGCAGCATCTCGCAAGTAGTATTGCATTTTGTTAAGTTTTCTATTATTGAATTCGTTTATTTGTTTCCAAAAGACCAAAAGTAGCAAAATGAGTGAACAGGTTGAGGAACTGGAAGGATCCGAATTAGGAACAAAAGACTTTTGGGAAAACAGCTACACACGTGAGATAGCGAACTATCGTGATCACGGTGATGTTGGAGAGATCTGGTTCGACGAGGATAGCCAGAATCGTATTATCACCTGGATTGCGAGGCAGGAAGACGAAATCAAGGAAGATGATGCCATCATCGATTTAGGTATGTACTAAACAACAATCGTTTATACCATGAAGAAACTTTTAAGTGAAACGAACTCTTTCAGGTTGCGGAAATGGAATGATGCTAATCGAACTGGCACGCGAAGGTTACACAAATCTGACCGGCATTGATTACTCTCCTAAAGCTATTGAACTTTCGAAGGCAATAAGTCAGGACCAGGATCTTTCCATCACGTACAAGGTAGTTGATTTGATGTCGGAAGCAGAAGTGGCGGCTTTGGGACAATTTAAGGTGGTGCACGATAAGGGCACGTACGATGCCATCAGTCTCCATCCGGATGATGCGAAAACGATGCGTACGCACTACATCACCAATGTGCACAAGATGCTGCAAGATGATGGGCTGTTTGTACTAACCTCCTGCAATTGGACCGAAAGTGAGCTAGTAAAAAGTTTCGGCGAAATGTTCATGCTGCGAAACGTGATACCGACGCCAACATTTAAGTTTGGAGGAAAAGTAGGAAGCGTTGTGACGTCGATCGTGTTTGTCAAAAATAAATAATATAGCAAGTGAAAATTGAGCCACGTATTTTGCTGCACTTTCCATTACAGCTTCGAAGGTTGTATTATAAATCAAGCAGAAAATCCCATTCAGGTTTCAATCTTCGGCCCACAAATCCGTGCTGGATCAAATCATTACATTCGTTCAATGTTCAGCAGGTAACCTTGAGATCAAAGAGCAAGTGGTACGTGATTATTTAAATTCAGAGAGATTTGTGATTAGTTAATGAATTTTGAAGATAATTATAATTACTTTCAATTTCAGGAAGAACCAAAGATAACGGCTATCGGTCCAATTTGTTCGCAGAATGTCAATTTAATCACATGCGGTCGATTTTTAATATTTTCCACACAAATTAAATAAATTAAGCAAGTTAATTAATCAAATATTCATTATTATAATTTTTCACATACAAATTCCTCTATTCCTTTCTACTCAAAACACAATTGGTAATATTTATCATACATTTTTGGTTTGTTAGTTTCCACATTCCTAGGGATTTGAATTTTCGAACTAATTCGAATCATACCGGCATTCTTTGTTAATTTGCTGTCAATAGTGTTGTCAAAACTAACCTGTATGATTTGGCCATGGGTTGGTACATCAGGCTAGATGGACTGCCATATTGAATTAAAACCATAGAAAATTACCTGTCAAACTAATATATTAAAGCCAAAATTTATCTCTGTTTTAACATAAACCATACAAAAATTAGGTTTTTTTCAACCGAATAAGAAATGAATCGTCATTTAACCGTGGCTAGTTTCCGCTCATTTTCTAACATCGTGAAAAACAAACATTATCTTCCACTCTTCAACTGTCAAATGGCCGATCCGATTGTTTTCTTTTTCCCACTGTCATCGGCGGCCTGTTTGTGGGGCCCATCGTCTATGCACTGTTGGAAATTAACCTCTTTTTTTTGGACTCGCGACGTGGAGCCAATCGGTCAAATAAACTAACTGCTCAACTTGGGTGCAAATGTGGTGACTTTGTGGATCCCGTGCGCCATAAATCCGGTGGTTTCGTTGTTCGTCCCGTCTACTGTCGTCGTCGTCGTCGTCGTGTAGTGTAGCCACGGTTGCATCCGTGATTCTTGGTGTGTAATCAACCAGTCCTCGCTGGCAGCATCGCCACGCACACGCACACCTCTTGATCACAAAGGTATTTCGGTCACTTTTATCTCTGGGGCAGTTCCCCGTGTGTTCCTCTTTCTGCTTACCATCGGGATCATCTCAGTTCCGCCCCCCTGTGTGTGTTGTGATTGCGTGTGCTCCCCGTATGTGTGTGTGTGTGAATCGAGTTTCTAATGAGAAGTTTTCCTTCATTTCCACTGTTTTCCCACTGGTTTCCCATCGCTAGTGTCGGTTTCAACATCGGTGTTATTTCCTTATAGTGAAAAAACAGAAAGTTTTGCCGGACCGGAACGTGTAGCTGAACGGAACGCAAAATGAGTGCCGCTAATGCCCCCGCCGCCGCCGCAGCAACGCCTGCTCCACCGCCCGTGCTGAAGAAAGGCATCGTGAAGCAGGTATCGTATCTTTTCCCAGCTTCCCGAATGTATTAGGGCTCGGAGATCGAAATTTGGAAAGAAAAATGTGACTGAAATTGACGGATGCACACCCAACTCATCTCCACGTTGCACAAAACAAACATACGACCATCGGGAAATGATGTCCCGAATTCACTGCAACCAGCGGAAATGCATTAATAACACACACACACATAGACGAGAAAACCCTGCGGTTTCCCATCCTCCCCAAAATCGATGAAGGAATTTTCATCGCTTCTCTCGCAGCAGTTGAAATATTTCTGACACGCCGCCTGCTGCTGCACGCACACAGTCGCACACTTTCTTACCAGCTCATTGGTCGGGGTGCCAACTTGGCATTATTTTATGTAGCCCCCCTTCTTCCGTCTATCCCCTCCCCCTTCTTGGGTCACCTGTGTTGTGCCACGGTGGAATATTATGCTTGTCTCGCCAGCGATCACTGCCGTGCACCGCTGGCTGAAAAAGCATAGTGAAAGGTTTTGTGGTGTTGTCCGGAATTCGGATGAGATGGCGAACAGGTAATCGAAACGTGGAGGTGAAAGTCATGTCTACGCCGTGTTTCGATTCCATATGTTACGAAAATGAGGTGCTAATTACGGGCTGTCTGTGGCCGCAGACATCATCACGACAATGTAATTAATTTATTTATTTACATATGCACCGATTTGCGTGGTATTCTATGTGAAAAAAAAAACAAAATCTAACCACGTGAATCAATATTTACTTGCCGAGATCATTAGCGTCGCCATAATTTGGGCGTCACTGTGTGTGTTGGTGAAGTGTGCTGTCAAACGTGCTAAGCACAAATGTCAAAAGTGCTTTTTCTTTCATTTCCTTTTCAATCTCACGCGGCGTCGGAAATGGTCGAGTTTTCTGATCGAAGTGTGCCGTTTTTATCCTGTTAGATTCTCTCCGGTGACTCGTTGATCCTCCGCGATAAACCTGTGAATGGACCGCCCCGAGAGAAGCAGCTCAACTTTGCTGGCGTTGTCGCACCGAAGCTTGCCCGCCGACCAACCAACGGATCGAAGTAAGTAGAATCATCCGTCAGTCCACGGCACGTGCACGAAGCAAAGTTAGGTTATGCTAACCGGCGTATCGACTCTCCACGTTTTAGTGACGGTTCGAAGGATCAACCCTACGCTTGGGAATCCCGGGAGTACCTGCGCCAGCGGCTGATCGGCCAGGAGGTGTGGTTCTACTCGGAGAAGCCTCCGAACGCGAACCGTTGCTATGGCTACGTGAAGCTGGGCAAGGACCTGAACTCGGAGAACATCGTTGAGTCGATCGTGTCTGAGGGTCTGGTGACGGTGCGGCGCGATAACGTGCGTCAAACGCCCGAACATGCCCGCCTGATCGAGCTGGAGGATGCGGCCCGGCGAGCCCGCAAAGGCCTGTGGAATGACGCGCCCGAGGGTGAGCACGTGCGAAACATTGTGTGGAACATCGACAACCCGAAGCAGTTCGTCGATCAGCACGCCGGCCAGCAAATCAAGGCGATCATCGAGCACGTGCGTGACGGTTCGACCGTGCGAGCCTTCCTCATGCCGAACCCGCGTGTCTTCCAGCACATCACGCTCATGATGTCCGGCATCCGCTGTCCCGGGTTCAAGTTGGACGCGGAAGGCAAGCCGGACAACACGACCGAGGTGCCGTACGCGGAGGAAGCCCGTTTCCACGTGGAAAGCAGGTTGCTGCAGCGCGAGGTTAAGATCCGGCTAGAGTCGAACAGCAACACCAACTTCCTCGGTACGATCCTCTGCCCAGAGGGCAACATCGCCGAGTCGCTGCTGCGCAACGGGTTCGCGAAGTGCGTCGAGTGGAGCATACCGTACGTGAAGGAGGGTATCGATCGGCTGCGCCAGGCGGAGCGGAATGCGAAGGCGGGCCGTTTGCGCCTGTGGAAGGACTACAAACCGCCGGCGGCGCTTGCCAACACCAAGGACAAGGAGCTGGTCGGTACGGTGATGGAGGTGTTCAACGGAGACGCGGTGCTGGTGAAGATCGGTAACGTCACGAAGAAGGTGTTCTTCTCCTCGATCCGTCCGCCACGCCCGAAGGAGGACGATGGCCCGCGGGCGAAGAACTCGCGCCCACTGTACGACATTCCCTACATGTTCGAGACCCGTGAATTCCTGCGCAAGAAGCTGATCGGCAAGCGCGTCTCGTGTACGCTGGACTACGTGGCCCCCGCCCGTGACAACTACCCCGAGAAGTACTGCTACACCGTCCGCCTCGAAGATCAGTAAGTATTGGGAGGGATTTGGGGGCATATTGCTGAACAGTGTCCATCGTATATAGGTTAACCATTTACATAGCTATATCTAGCGCTCCTTTTGTAAGTGGTATGATCAAATGGTGGTAAAACGTAATTCGCAACGATCTTCGCAGCGGGCGGTTGTTATCCTGCGGGATATGCAAAATTCACTCGAAAAGGTGTTGCGAAACAGTGTCTTCAAGAGGAAGAAAGTTTGAATGTTTTTGCAAATGTTAGTGTTTTAATCATAAATAGATAAAATTATGTTCAGTACAATGTAGGCAATATCGTGTTGTACCGCAACGTGAAACTAACCATTCGAAGCATTTTTCGAACTGTTAAGTAATGTTTCCAAGAAATATTACTAAAGATTTGTTTTTATGCTTTTTCTCCCTCGCCCTTGCACAGGAACATCGCGGAAGCCATGCTGGAGCGTGGTCTCGCGACCGTGATCAACTACCGCCAGGACGATGAGCAGCGTTCGCCCGAGTACGACAAACTGCGCGCCGCCCAGGAGCAAGCGATCAAGGGTCAGAAGGGTATACACGCGAAAAAGCAAACGCCTTCGCACCGCATCAATGATCTGACGACTGACCATTCCCGCATCAAGCATCACTACCTGCCGTCCTGGCAGCGTGCGTTGCGTACCGAGGCGATTGTCGAGTTCGTGGCGAGCGGTTCGCGCCTCCGGCTCTACTGCCCGAAGGAGAGCTGCCTGGTGACGTTCCTACTCGCCGGCATCAGCTGCCGTCGATCGTCGCGACCGGCGATCGGTGGTGCACCGGCCCAGGAAGCGGAACCGTACGGTGACGAGGCGTTGGCGTTTACGCGCGAGAAGGTACTGCAGCGGGACGTGAGCGTTAAGATCGACACGACCGACAAGCAGGCGACGAGCGTGATCGGCTGGCTGTTCACCGACCACAACGTCAACCTGTCGGTGGCGCTCGTTGAGGAGGGTCTGGCGGAGGTGCACTTTACCGCGGAAAAGTCCGACTACTACCGGGCGCTGCGTGATGCGGAAACGCGCGCCAAGGCGCAGCGCAAGAACATCTGGAAGGATTACGTCGAGAAGGTGGCGGTCGAGGAGGAGAAGGAGGAAACCGACGATACGCCGGACGTGAGCACGCCGGTCGAGCGGAAGGTGAAGTACGAGAGCGTGGTGGTGACGGAGGTGACACCCGAGCTGCAATTCTACGCCCAGCACACGGATCAGGGCGCAAAGCTGGAGGAGCTGATGACGAAGCTGCGGCAGGATTTCAAGGCGATGCCACCGGTCACCGGATCGTATGCACCGAAGCGGGGCGATCTGTGTGCGGCCAAGTTCAGCGAGGACGACGAGTGGTATCGTGCGAAGGTGGAGAAGGTGGAGAAGGGTGGCAACGTGTCCATTCTCTACATCGACTACGGTAACCGTGAGGTAGGTTGGGAAGAGAAAAGTCAATGTCACTTAGCCGCAAGCTCCTTAGATCCATTTCTGTACTCGTCAAAAGAAATGCTTGAGTCATAAGCTTGCCAGAGCAAACGGAGCCATGGGCAGTGGATTATGGCGTCTTGTTTTTGCAGCGGCACATCCCAATCTCCTCCCGAGTGGTTCCCATAGCCTCGTCGGCACGTAGCACCGGTCGTACCCGGGGCGTCGTGACGCAAACCCGGCGGTAATATTCTTTTACCTGTTCGGTATTAGCGTCGCTTCGTTTCAATCACGGTTCCGTGTGCATGGTGCCGCAATGGTGATGCGGACCGATGTGCTTGGGTTTGCGAGAGTGTCCACCAGCAGCAACGGGCGTCCCTAGGTTCGGCTCGGACATTTAAGCTAGGAAAAGAAAGAAACTCATGTTCGTTCGCCGATGGTTTACACTAAAAACTACGTGTTTTTTTTTCGCCCGCAGACTGTTCCTTCGACCCGCCTCGCAATGCTCCCGCCTACGTTCATGTCGGAGAAACCGTACGCGCATCTGTACGCCCCGGCCTTGCTGCTTTTGCCGACCGACGCGGACGATCGTGCCGAAGCGGTGAAGGCGTTCTCGCAGGACGTACTCAACCGGACGCTCAACATGAACGTCGAGTATCGGTAAGTGTTGGCTTTTAGTTTTGTACAATGTGATTTCTTCTCTCGTGGACGCCATGGCTATCGGTGAACGTGAAAAAAAGGAGATCGAGAGAAAAGGAAAGAGTGTAACAATTGTAATTTAACATTTTTCGGTCTTCCATTTTCTGGTTATTCTTCTTAAAAGAAATGTCGTTTTTTCTGAAGCTGAACCTCCTATTTTTTCTTCCATTTACTTCCTACCTCTACTGTCCGACCTTAGCAGAAATAAACAAATGTTCGAGACAGCGAGATAAAAAAAATGTTTGAAATGACATACCAGAGCGTTCCTCTTGGTTACCTTGGTTACCTGTTTCCTTTCACTGCGTTAACGAAACATAATCTCGTTTCAAGTATCAAATATTTTCACGTTCACCGAAGCGTGATCTAGGTGCACGCCTGAGACGGCAATAGTATGCCAAAGATGTGGCTCGCAATCAAACACGCCAGATCTTCTAGACTACTGCCGAGAGTAACGACAGGATCGAGCTAACCGCTCGCGTCCGTACCGAAGTTCGAAAGCGCGCGCAGCGTACCCTTTTGGGAGTACTGCGTGCTGCCTTAATGAGGTTTTACATTTCACTAGCGCGTTGTGCACTTTTTTCTGGTGCCGTGCGCCATGTCGCACATCGTAGGCTCATTATTTGCCCATTTCTGTTCCGACAATCGCTTACAGCATCTCCGGTGCTGAGTACGTGTCGCTGACCGATCCCAGCACGAAGGCAGACATCGGTGAGGATTTGATCGCCGACGGTTACTTGATTGCGGACAAGAACAAAAAGGATCGCAGACTGGCTAAGCTGGTAAGTTGTCGTACATTGGGATGCTCTTTGGTTTAGTTTTTTTTTGGTTTCAATTTAAAACTTTCCTTCTTTTTCCCCTACGTGCATAGATTGTGGACTACAAGGAAGCCGAGCAGAAGGCCCGCAAGCAGCACAAGGGCATCTGGCAGTACGGTGATAGCACCGAGGACCAGGCCGGCGAGTTTGGTATCAGCCGCTAAGGGGACTTCGCCTCCCCTCCCATTTGCCCCGTTCGGTGCCGGTAGCTCCCGTGCGTTCCCATTCGCGTTCTTTGTTTGTCTCGCCGTTCTAAAGCTTCACACACGGTTGCATGATTTGTGCGTTATTCGATCATACACCTTTTCGTAAAAACACAGAAAAGAACGGTCTCGGAGAGATGCAAACTCCATCCAGCAGTGGCGAAGAGCAACGGAGCATTGAAACTTTTCACGGGTCCAAGATCACAATTCGATCCCGCGAAAGTGTGTGTTTATGTGTATGATACTACGTGTGGTTTGTATGTGTGTGAGTGTCCGTGCCGTTAGCTACCGTCTGAGGCGCACACTTATTCATTCACCACATATGTGACATATGCAACAATGCCGCAGAGCAAGCATCGACACGAATAGCAGCGGGAGCAAAGCCAACTGAGCCGTGGCAAAAAAACATGAAGCATAACACACCTGCCTATCGATATAAAAAGTTAAAAATACTGCAACACAAAAAAAACTACAAAAAAATCTGCACTATATAATGTGAGATAAAAAAGGGCAAAAAAAAGTTTATAAGAAGAAAAGAAAACACATTGAACGTTTGTGAACAAAACCCCCGCGCGAGTTTTGCCCTGGGTGGAGGGGGCCGCCTATCCCTGCTATAGATTGTGACGCCACTAAGAAGTGAGACACATCGACACACCCACTCACTCCCACCAGAGCAGCGAAGGCAGTAGAATACTATTTTCGCTCGGATGAACCGAGTAGTATCGTCCGTTTGCCACCGTGTGTCACAAAATTTAGATGCAGCGTAAGCTTGCAACGTGTGTAAAGAAAACCAAGAAGAAGGAAAATGCGTTGCCCCCTCCTCCCCCTGTCGTCGTCATGTGGCGTTTGGGAGCAAAGACAACTACTCACACTACATCCCGCTTGCGTTGGTCGAAACAACTGAGTACCAGCAGCCTCCACATTCATCAAACGTTCAACATTTAGCCATTAGGGTTTATGTTTTGTTCTGTTCGTTTCCTTCACAAATACGTGTTTATTTTATGTACGGTTTATTTACGCGTAACGTAATTGTATCATCCATTCGCGCGCTGCATTGTCATAAAGAATCTAGTTTTTCTTTTACTGTTTTCTTTTCGTCTCGCTCTTCTTCATGTCACTATCTTTTTTTGTTTTGTGTAGTTTTTCTTCTTCGGTTCAATACATGGTGGAAATAAAATTTATCCTGACATTATACAACTGTACCACGCGCTCGTGTTTATTAATTTTATATGCGTTGATAGGAAGTAAGCGGTTTTTATCATGATGCAGAATGCTTTTGAAAATGGTCATTCCTTGAATTTGCAAAGTGTTGTACATAACACATGTTTGCAGACTAATTTTAAGACTTTAGTGACAGTCGTGTATTGCAGTACATTTGCTACTAGTATTCTCAGAAGACAAAGACGGACCAAAGTCTGTACAAAGAATTCCAACAACAACCATTCAAAATAAAATACAAATGGGAAAGCTTTTTAAAAGCTGCTACTAGCCTAAGCTTTGTATAACAGCGTACTGGCCGTGAGCAGCCCTAAGTTTTGTTCCAATTTTTCACATCAAGCTTATCTGGTGCAACCAACGAATATGATTTAATCGATTAAGTGCGGTGTACAGGGCTACTGAACCAAACAGAGCCCTGTAATTGTAAACAAACATGACTCCATATTTGATTCTCAACATCTGTGTGAAGATGTTCCCCTAGGAATTGATCAGAATAATGAAAGTGTGACGAGATTGTGATAAATATTTTAAAAAGCTTTAAGGATGGCCTGGAATCAGGAAAGCCACGGCTTATAAAATCAGTAATCATTTTTTATATTCGATAAGGAGATCTTTGTAGCGTTCTATAGGGACGAGGACACTCGAACAGAACATGATCTGGTGTTTCTGTAAGCTCATTACACTATTAGCAGTTAGCCGTTTGAATATGCTAAGGTAGTAGTCTACAAAGTGGACAGAATCTGATACGATATCAGATGGTGTTGTGTATGATGTGATGCAAACTGTGATTAACATTAACATCATGCCCCCTTATCCGTTTAAAGTGCAACAACTTCAGCTACTTTCCCAAACAGCACAGAAAAAGCCGTTGGAAATCCTACAGAAAGCCCTGCAGCCTTCAAAATGGCTAGATTCATTTGCTTCATCCAAAATTCTGCCGACCCAACTTAACTAAACTTGAATTTTCAGTCGAATGAAATGAAATGAAATGTTGCTTCCTTCTTTTCCAAGTACTTGCTGTGTAACCTGCTGAAGCAACCTGCTTCAGTGTTGCTGATCCTTTGATGAAGTCTATTGGATCAATTGGATCAATATAACATATAGCTTCATATAGCAATTCATTTTAGAACGTATCTCCTTAGCAGGAAGTGACTAACCACCTGTGGTAGTAAAACTAATCTGTTAAGGCGTATCACAAACAGGCTTACGATGTTACCATGAGTGTAAGCTATGCTGATGGCGTTGGTGGACGTTACGTGTTGAATATTATGTGTTTTAAAACTACACCGATTTTACATATGGCCCAATCTACTTTGTATAGCATTGACGATTACCTCTAAACTTCAAGAGTTGAATTATGCGTGGGACAACTGAAACCGTATCGAAGCAGACCCTATAAAAGGAAACACAAAACGGTCTGCTGCGTTTCAGAGCCTCTTATCAGTTAGGCGTACGCAAGGAGTAATGTCACCGGCTAGGATTTTCTCTCCCGCACCAATCTATCTTATCACAAATTGTGAGACGAATTCGTAAAACTGCCTTCCTGTCTAGCAAGCGGTTCCTCCATCCCGAGTAATCCCGTCAATCCCGAGTAATCCGTCAATTACCACCGTCAATGTTTATCTTAATCGGCTGCTTTCAATACTGTTTTCCCACTGGATAATAAAGATAAGCGAATAGAAGGTGATTGTACGATGGCGGTGGTCAGTATTTTCGGAATATAAAAGCAACCGACTCGTAGTGTTGGTTCTTACAAGTAAGTCAAGATGAAAACCTTCGTGCTTCTGGTTGCTCTGCCC
>JXWZ01007767.1:0-17652 GCA_000956215.1 Anopheles farauti No. 4 | reverse complement strand
GAGATGCGAATTACCAGCTGATGCTCATCTCCGGCGGCAACGTACATGAGGCCTGAAACCAGTCGGAAACTCTGCTTTTCTTGTATTTTTTTTTTTTTTTGTTGAAAACAGAAAGTACTAATCTAATCTTCCCTTGACCGTCGATGAAATAGAAATGCTGAAGCCCCTGATTAATTAATAAACACCGAAACCTTCCTCGGTTAGAGAAGTTTTTAGCAAAAAAGAAATTTAGTTAAGCTTTGGTAATAGCTCCGTGAGCTCATTTCACCAAAAGTAGAAATGGAATCAATTCTGGTCGCTTCAATCACACCGCCATCTGCTTGCACACGTACGTCTCACTGCTTTATGGTGGGCTGATGTAATTTGGATTATTTTAAAAATACACTGCAGTAAATCAACACACTTCAGCCATATAGTACACTTCGTGAGCCGATATCTTCCCGAGCAGCAGCATCTTCTGGTTTGAAAAATTCACTTAATCGTTTTATAGCCTCCCTTCGCTCTGCTACTACACTGGCTCGACCTGGGGGCCCCGCCATTAAATCAAAAACCTTCAGCTGGGATCATCTTCGGGCACTTAAAAACGCAGATGCGCCCGGTCGAAGCGAAATCCCCACCGGAATGCACTTCTCTCTCGACCGAATACCCGCTTTGATTTAGGATCATAAACGCGCAAGGAAGAATTGAATCGCGCAACCGGTATTGGTTCGGCCGAAAATTGGTCCAAACGAGGTCGGAGAACGACTCTTTCCGTGTGCAGTGTGCATATATGGTCGACATCCTCAGGCACCAGCTGAGCGACCCGGGGCCGTATAAATCACTGCCGTACGCACTCTCGATTGCGCTTCTAGAGCCGCCCGACGGTACGGTAAAACAATGAAATCGTGATATATAGACGACTGTGGCCGGAACTTCCCGTCGGATCCGACAACCGCCGCCATGTGATCATCTACCGTCGACGGTCTGTGTACTGCGTGCTGCGTGAACGATAAAACCCGTGCGGCTACTACCGCGTGACTCGATCCTTTAGGATGTGGGGAATGTACTCCTTCTCCCCCCATCGGCGGGTAAGATAGGTAAACGGACGTCGTCTATTAATACTGCCACCGCCTGTAGCGGTGACACTTTCCGATTGTGCAAAGGAGAAGGAAAAAAAAAGACAACAGATCGACCGCGCATTAAATCCACACCACCATTAAACGCACGGTTTTTGTTGATTTGTCCCAGAGGCATCCGAGAACGGGCTAGAAGCGGTCGAAGTCGTTTCGATAAAGTGCGCCTCTGGCGGCTCAAATTACTTACTTTTAATTCTAATGCGCTGTGTGTTTTATAGCAAAAGTTCGGCTCACGAATTTATCGCACTGCTCTCGGTTCAACTACCAGAAGCTCGGCGAGAGACTAGTCTAGGGTCCTGGGAGATAGCGCGGTAGACCTCGACCGAAATGCCACGATGTTGATGATCCGAAGCAGAACAGAACAGACCACCGTCGGCACGTGGTAGCACCGGGGAATGTCGCGTTGAATTTGAACCGGGAAGCGACCATTCGCTACATGGCTTTCTAGGTGGAGTACATGGGGCAGGGCCGGCCTTCTGCCGAGCTTCCGCTCTGAAGGGTAAACTGCAACGATCGGATTTGTGTTTTTTTTTCTCGTACTTGTAATCGAGAAACCAATAGTAGTTTCAACTGCTCAAGGAAATGTGCTGCAGAAGTCCCAGAGGTGCACCAACATCGCTTCAAGAGACCGTGCTTGATGGCATGGTGGCAGCGGTAAATTAGATTGACGTTTGATAATGAGCGATTCGCTTCGTCCGCTTCGCTAACACATGTCACAAGCGATAGTGTGTGAGAGAGTGCGAGGGAGAGAGAGAGAAAGCAAAACGAAGACGAATATCCCAGAGGCCATCGTCGTCGTCGTCCGTCAGGCGGACAACGGACCCGCCGGTGCGTTACGTCGTCGGGATTGGGTTCGTCGTCGTGTTCGGGGGTTCGCACGCACCAGAAATAGAATGCCACCGGCCTTCGTACCCTGCTGCGCGAAGCAACACGCAGCAGCACACAGCGTGTTTGTGTGGCCAAAAAATGCGTGCAAAAGTCGTCGTCGTACGTTTCGGGGAGTCGCTTGCACGGTATACACGCACTTTTCACGCCGTCACGATTGACGCGATGATGGGAAGCGACGACTTCACGACCGAAAACGGGAAAATATTCCGCCCTGGGAGGAAATGGGGAGTACGAGGAGAAGTCTCCACACACACACAAACACAGCACCATCGAAAACAACGACAATCTTTGATGAGATCGTCGTTGATGGCCGTTCTTCTTTCACGCGCGCGTTTGTTTTAATTAGATTGATTATAAATTTAGACAAAACCGCTCCGCACACAACCGGGATGGAGTGTAAGCGAGCGTTACGGGCATACCCGCGCGGTTACGCAAGGGGTTCAGCAAAGAACATCATGTTGGGTTTCGGTACAGGAGCCAGGAGCCAGGAGCGTATCGCCGAACGAAGAATCGAACGTAGGCAGCAGCCCCCGGTCTGGGCAATCTCCGACCAAGTTCGACGAATGTGCGCGCGGAAGACGCGTTTTCCGCGTGTTGATGGAGATAAACTACATTGTTGGTGGCGGCGCGCAGTGGCAGCAAACATGGCTACATCGGTACACAAACCAAGTCTCGTCATAACAAACCCAAGCGCACAGCAGCAGCGACCGCATGATGACGAAGTGGTAGCAGCATATACATTGTAGTTGACACGCATTCTTTGGTCGGATTTTAATGTCTAGCCGACGGCCAGGCCGTGTCTGTCCAGTGGAATTAGCGCACACGGTAGTAACGATCTGCGGTGACAAGCATAAGTTTTGTAGCACACATTGTCCACCTGGTTTGACACTGGACGCTAATGAAGAATAGTGTGCATAGTATACCCGATGCGAAGTTCGAGGAAGTTTGCATGCGTCTATGGCCGCGATATCTCCCACTGTGTGCACACGTTGTAGATGATTCGGACGTCCAGAACACTTACCTACAAAAGAAAACGAGATTGAACAAACAAAATCCATTAGTTTTGAAAGGATCCTACAGTGCCGTGGGAAGATTTCAGTAACAGTAAGTGAACGGTACGAAGAGATTGAGGTTAGCAAGCCAAATGAGAACCAAATTCCAAGCGCAAACCTCATCAATCACGTCCGAGGGGAGTGTTATGGTGGTGTGGGCCCTAAGACTTCCATGTCTTTGCCTACCTGTGGATGCGAGAGCATTGCCCCACGAACGTTGCCACCACTGACCAACCGAAAGTTCCAAGGGCAAACTTCGCCCTGCGGCAGGCAGAAATCAGCTGGTTCCATCACACCCAGCACGAAAAACCTGCAGCTACCGGAACCGAAAACTTCACTAAATTAAAACACACACACACACACCACAACGAACCGGCGGTTCTGGATAACTCGCACCCCGCCCGCACCACCTTTGACCACAAGAACTTTGAGAATCACGAGAGAGGAGAAGGAGGAGGAAGTTGTTGGAACTACTGCACCTATAGCCAAAGCGCACCGCCGGGCAGCTCGCCCAAAATTTGTATACCCAAATTTTCACCCCGCAAGCAGCAGCAACAAAAATCAAGACACTACAAATGCACGGTGCCGCCACGGTTAGGAACCAATGCGAACTGCCCTACGTTCAACGGGCGTATTTCTCCCAACACCCAGCCCGTACGTACAGCGCCGGAAATACGGAAAACGGGCAACGCAAAGTATAATGCTCCGAAAAGCCGAGCCGATTTTTTCACCCCGCAGGGAAGACAACAAACTGTCCAAATATCGATTTTTCCACTGTAATTCCGTGTTCCGCGCTACGGTTGGTACCCGGTGTTGACAGCCAAGTAGTTCGTGGCTATTGTGCGCCTGCCAAACGAATCTTGGTGTGTGCACACGAAACAAACGAGGGGGATTTTGTAAGTCTTAGTTACAAGTTATGTGTGTGTGCAACGGACTGGGTGCGAAAGGGAATATGTAGAAGTCTGGTTTTCTGTCCATCACAGTATTCCAATAATTCCAAACAAGTAAGTTCTTTTGCTATACTTCCTGTCGGTGCTCGGTGGCCTGCGATGTCCTACATCTCCATAGCCCGCTCTACGCTCAACCACGCTGAACAGCACCTCAATTTAATTAATTTTTAGACCAACTAGAGATACGACAAGAAGACTCGCGAAGAATGTACGTCCTCAGAATAAAACAAAATGAACTCGCGCGAGTAGGCATTATTTCGACCATCACTTGCAAACCGCCCTACAACACCCGGTAAACCAAAGCATACAACATGTCGGTGGTAAATTTCCTGAGGCTCCCCTGCCGAGGTCATCCGGCCTCTCTCGTAGGGTGTGATTGGATAGCCACGCTCTTCGCTAACCGCCCGGTCAAAAACTCACTTATTGCACAACGCTCCGTGGAGCTGGCATCGTTGGAATCGTGGTCGCTACGGAAAATAAAACAGAAAACCTGATCGAACTGGCGGCGGTCCGCGGTAAACCGAGAGCGATGGCAGGGTTAGGAAAGAAGAGGAAATGAAAATAAATCCTGTCCAAACTGGCACTAGATCATGTGCTGGCCGCTACACCACGACCGGTTTTTCTTCGTCTGACTCGCTCGCTCTATGTCTCTCTCCTCTTTCTTTCCGCTCACAAGCGACCAAGTCTTTCTCCTGCCAACGCAGAATTCCACCACCAGCACCAACAAGTCAGGTTCTGCCTACCCACGACGAAACCTACGAACTGGACAGACCTTGAATTCGATCGACTGAACTGGCGACTCTGGCTTACGTACGTACACGGATGACCTCCCTCGGTACGCGGAGATTGTGGTTTTCAGCGATCGGCTCCGGAGCCCAAGATCTTCAGACCTTCTCCTCCTCTCCACAACCGCCGAGTGGAGAGAGATATCACGATGGAGCACTTTCTACCTTTGTTCCGTTTGCGAGATCACCGAAAGGTAAATTCCAAACCTTGGGCCAAGTTGACAGTGTACTCCACCATCACCACTACCACCACCACCACCATCACAGGAGCGATAAGCCAACTCCTCACCAACGAGATACTGACGTTCCGGGCACGAGCAGCAGCAGAAAAAAACAGAACAAGTAGAAACAAACTCTCTTCCAGCCTTTAATTGCGATTCATTGTTCCAAGAGCGGGTAGCGGATTATCGGACGTCCAAGAACAGAAGATATAGCCACGCCGGTTGGTTGGTGTGCGTGTCAAATATGTGTTTTGTTGGATGAGAAAAAGAATAAAAACCCTTCCCTTCCAGGGAGGCACCCTTCCGAGCCACCCAAATCGACGTGCCGATAAAAAAGCAAACATTTACGACCGTCATAAAGTGAAGAAGTCACAATAAATAATCGATACGGTAAAGACACGGCCGTTGCTTATGGGATTATTGGAGATCGGGTGCCGGTAGTGGTTAAGGAATTGAAATCAATTGAGCAATTTGTGTGACCGTAAAGCAATAATTTGACATTGTAGTTGCGTGAACGCAGGACTTCGCTTCTTGCAGGAATATCGCCCATTCTCTGGCTCATTTGGATCTCGGCTTGTTTTGAGACTTCGTTGCGTTTGCTGAGCTACAAGATCCAGGGTCAAATGCGCGTGCCGAACGCGTACAACGCAGTTGCGACGAGACCGGTCCAGAACAGCAATACGGACAACCACGAGTGGAACCTGTCCCGATCGTACGGCATAGATATGGGGCGGTAAGAAACGAGAAATCGACCCCGAAAACGGACGCGCACTCGCGCGGACCGGATATCTATGGATAGGTGCTAGTGGTGGTGCTAACCACCACTATCAAATAAGGCGACACACGCTCAACCATCCAGTAGCACTCCATATGGGGGCGGCTCCCCGTGCATGACAACCTCAATATACCAAAACATGACGCGATGACACACTTTGGAACACACTCAAGAGAAGCCAACCACTAACCCTGCCCTGCCAGGCGAAGAAAGCCAACTACCGAGAATGCGGTCACTAACGGTGCACCCGGGCGGTGGGCGATAAGGGCGCGAAACCGAAAGTTCTTCAGCCGCGCGTGACGTGTGCTGAATTTTAAATCATCCGCCCGTGCTCGCGGAACCCGTATTCGGAGGTATCCGAGAGTCGGAGGTGCCGAAGTTCTAGCCAGATTCCGCGCGCTAGAGCGCCGAATGTAAATGAGACATTTTAAAGTAAGTTAATAAATTCATTCCGTTGCGGATCATTTGTATGCGCAACCCGGCAAACCCATCAACAGCAAATCATTTCCAGGCACCGTTTTTAAGTGGAAATTAAGGTAACCCGGTTGCCGGTGTTTCGTTTCGTCAAGCGCAGTAGAATCTCCTACAGCATGTTCTTCACATACAGCGTTCGGCTTGGAGTAAAGCTTCAATCCAAACTTACCCAAAAAAAACTATTACCAAACCTTTTGCTTTTTTAAATCGCTCATATAATATTTATACCACACAGAAGAAGGTAGAGCAACAAATTTTTTACTTCTTTACCACCCACCGCTAGAGGGCGCTCTACAGCCACAGATCACCATGTTGTGTCATACCAACTTGCGTGAGAAGAACCGACAAAAGGCGAACCGAGGAAATCGAACGTGGATTGGGTTACCTTTTTGCATTGGAATTCACAATCGCCGAAGCAAAAACTCATCTCAACACTCTGCCCTACTCTGGAAGCAAAGCTGTTCGTGATATGCTCTCCTCGACGCTGTCATTTAATTGTTGCACTGTTGTTTTTTTTTTTAAGATTCACACTCTGCTTCTAACGAGGATCTCTGCTGTGCTGTGCATTTTCAAAAGGAAAGACAAAAATGCACTGGAAAATACTGCCGGCACACATGCCGACATCTCATTCGAGATTCCAGCATTCGGGGTCCACGATCGGAAGAAGTGTGTGTAGTGGAGCAAACACACACACCAACACAAACTTTTCGCTCATTCGTTGGAAACGGCAACGTCCGGAATGTTTTGCATATGCAAACGATGCTGGCCCGGTTTTTTGTGCATTTTTTTTGTTTTTGCCTACCTCTTTAAACCGCTCGATGTATTTAGCGTTGTCACGAAGGTGGACGATCGAACGGGGGCATACACACCTCCCATGGGAAGTTAAGATAAGTTTGGATAAAAAAGAAAGACAACTCTTTCTTTCTGTTTAACCGTATTGAATTGTGGTACAATTTAAAGACAAACGAAATAAATTCTTGATCAAAACTGACTCACTCGCTTAGAATCGTAACTCTCAAACTATTATAAGAGCTTTCGGTGGTTTCTGCACACATGTTGAGCAGTCTATTATTTCTTGAGAAATCGTTGTTTCTAGAAGAAGATAACACTAAAAATGGGTCGAAAAAAGGATTTCTAATTTTCTGATTGTCACTTTCGATTCGAATTAGCATTCCGGTTTATATATCCATATTAGAATTAATAATCAGCAAAGGTAAGCAAACTTTGTTGTCCTCGAACAAATTTCCACGGTTAAAACTAACGAACATTAATATTCTGAATGGGACTGACCTGCAATCGGATACTTTTTCGATCCTCCAAAGTTGCGAATGAGTTGCACCCAGAACAGAACAAAAAATATTCACAATTCGCAACAATATTCCAAAACTCGATTTTCGTACTCTTCTTTTTTTTTGTACCAACTCGAAGAGATTTTTTTCGAAAACACCAAACGTATGTTGTTCTTTCCTTCCGTAAGCAGCATTCTACATGGTGCGGAGAAAACGTATGAACAATACACCATATTCCCAGCGACCAGTTGGAGATCGTCCTGTGTATGTGCCGTCGCAGGCTTCAAGCTTCACTAATGTCATTTTGATTAAAAAGTAGTGTCCCGACTAAGTGCTACATTTCCCAAAGAGCCCTCTGGGGACGAGTTGACGAGGCGATCGTTCCCCAACCCAGTGCGGTGGAAGGCGAGGCGAGAAGGAAACCCCGGAACCGTAACATTTGTTGGATGTTTTTCGTGTACTTCCGTCGGCATGGCGCATGTCGTTCACGCGGTTTTTGCTCATCTCAAGTCGCCCCCGAACCGGAACACGAAAGAGTAAAAGATAACAACATCAAAAAAGAGGCATTCGTCATTCGTCCGCTCGTCCGCCATTTCTTCCAAGCCGGGTGCTACGTGAAACGAAAAACCGTCGGGCCTGGTTTCGGAATTAAATAAAACATTTCCCATTTTCCCCACCAACAAAAAACCTACAGCGACCGTCATCTGGACAGTCTTCAAGTGAGACGCCGGTGGTTTTCATTAGTAGTTCACCTACCGCGGCTGTGCACCATCGTCAAAGCCGAAACGGGTGCCACTTCGCCCGTTCGGTGTCCAAGCTAAAAATCACGCGTAAAGGCAACGAAGCCTCTCCTCCACACGCCGCGGCAAAGAGTGAGTAGTTTTGGACTAAATTAAATTTTTCATGCACTTCCGCTCCGCTCCAGGAAGTGCGGAATGCTCCAGGTCACATAGAAACACAGCTGACACATCCAAAAAAGCGCCCATAAACCACCACATTTCAAAAGTCGCCCGCCTAAAAAATTTGCCGCTCGGACACTAATTAGTGCGCTGGTGACTTTTAGCGTAGGTTGCATTTTATTTTTTCATCTGTTCTTGATCTTCAGCCACGCGAACAGATTAAATGAATGAGGCGCATTTTAGCGTTCTATTATGCAAGAGCAAGGCACAAAGGACTAATTTTGAAGAAACAACCACTTTCAATTTTCATACTAAATAAAAAATTAAACATGAAGTAAACATGAAAGCTTTTTTACTAGTACAGATTAGTTTGAAATTATCAATGAAAACTATTATGTCGTACTTATACTATGAAGTTTCTCAAAGACACAGAGAAACAAATCCAGCCAATGACGACGGATGGAATACAAGAAGAGAACGTGCGGAGAGCTGTTGCACACACGAATGCTATTATTTATATGGATTATATTTTATTTATTTTGTTCTTGTTGCGCTTTTCTGCAAACGGTCAGGAGCTGACATAACCGCTTCCCATCTCTCTCTCACATTTTAAACAATAAAAGAAAAACCTCCTGCCGTCATCACCATCGATGACGGAGAACGAAAATAAATCCCTTTCGCGAAGAAAGGATCTGTCCGGGGTGAATCAACCGGTGTGCTGATTGTGAAGCCGAAACGGTCGCTGAATTATGGAACACCATTTCGACCAAACACACACATTCTGGCACGAACAACTCTTCTTTCGCCATATCAACAAAATTCGTCCGGGCTCTTGGACGTTCGATATGATCGTTATTGGCAGGGAGAAGTGTTTCAACAACAATTTGCATCGCTCGTGGACGGTGCTGTTCGTAGGTTTGTTGTTGAAAACGGCACGACCCAAAATTGATGGGAGACAAATCTAATGCAGGGTTCGTAAAGCGGCTCTCATGTGTGAAAATATCGTTATTTCCCCACACAATCGTTAATGTCAATCGAAAGAAAGGTTAGTCTGAAATACATTTTTGGTTGCTTGCCGTGCCATAACGTCGCTAAAAATGACTTTAGACCTAGCAATAAAATAATCATAACAATAGCCTATAGGACTATTAGCTTGCGAATCTAAACAGAACCAGCATTCAAATGATAATTCACTGGATAACAAAAAAACATTTGTTTGATTTGACCCATTGGTTTTACGACTCACGTATAAAACTCAAATCAACTCAATGCCATACATTTTTAGCACCTCTCTCGCCGACGCAACACTTTCGGGTTTGACGGACTAACGTACAGTCTTAGCGTTCTCCTAATACCTATACCTAACTGCAGGTTGTTAACCCCTCCGATGGAGCAGAGGGCGGGAGTTCACACGATTAGCGTGTGCTTATTAAATATAAAAGGGGCACTTCTGCCCAATACGGCCATTTCGATACATCTTTGTCGTATGAACGCGATGTAACGAAACCAAAAAAAAAAGAGAACGAACCTAAACCTGTTTTGTCATCTTGTGGCATCTCGTTTTGGCATCTCATCCTAACACATGCTCTCTCGTTTTCTCTCACTCGCACACACCACGGGGTGACACTTTCTGGCGAATAATTGCCAAACACGAGACACCAATAAATCAAACTGTCTTTCGCACCGGAATTCACAGAAGGTAAGAGCAGAAGGAATTGAGCAGGAAAAGTACAATTTCGTGCAGAAATAACGTGGTTGTGGAGCCTCCGGACATCGGACATTCGGTTCGGAACAGACACCGAAGCTGTGTTGCTGCTTATCAACCGCGATACACGAGAGCTCCGGTAATCCCTCAAGTACTTCTGCTATCAGCCTCCTTTGTGTATTTGTGCGAATTGCTTATCGAACGAAAACTCTTCCGCCGCAGCACGGCCCGACATCCTGAGCCCCGAGTTTGGTGAAGCTAGAAAACAAGATAAGCCTACGCGACAGAGTCGCGGTGTGCGAGGTGCTCACGGAGGCTCAAAATTTGCGCGAGAATTTCGAATGATTTACACACATGAAATTTCACTCTACTTTGATCATACAAAGCGATGTTGAAAGACAATTTTCATTGAGACCTTTGTTGTGTAGCGTTCCTTGAACATGATTCAAAAACGAATAAAAAAAGTCAAACACAATTAAAAATTCATAAATCTTTCAAGACTTATAGATCTTTGAAAATGTATAACACTCAGTAGAGTGTTGTGATGATTTTTAAATTAGTTTAGATTTAAAATCTCCGGAAATTTATGTATTGTTCAAAAAATAATTTCAAAATTCATAAATCGTGAGTTGCTTTATGAATCTTAAAATATCAATGAGAACTACGATACAAAAAAGATTTGTGGATATTTCACGATAAGAATGGATCTTCTTGATTGATTCCTTACTGCTGTAATGATTGATTATTTTGGCTGATATATTCTCGAAATGTTCATGGACAACAATGCTCTGGCTGAAGTTGATCTAGCCCAAGATCACAAGCTGGGAAGATCACAAAGAGATCTTCAGGATTAATGTGGTTTCTGTTTTCGCAAGCAAGATAAAGCATTCTTCAGTGTGCGACCACACTCTTTGGTCGACTGATGTTGGAGGTCTGTTATCGCACACTCTAACTGCTCATCGTGCGTCCGAGTCATGGCCGACGACTACGGATGGCGTGCGCTACTCTCTTTTGCCTTCGGGAGCTAATTTTAGCTCAACGGTGCGCTCGGTGTAGGTATGGTTTAATCTGACATTTGCCCCGCACCAGCTGCCCGGTGGGTGGTGGGGTAAACGAATCTTTCTCCTCCTTCTGCATAAGAATTTCCTTTCAAATTCCTTTCTTCCGGACACACGCAACTTCCGACGTGAGTGCGCGCACACACACACACACACACGCGTGCTTCGATCAATCGATTGAGGTTGAGAGCACCGTTGGGAAAACTCGTGCAGTTTGTACATACCGTCCACGGCAAGAAATCCGTGTTTGCGTCTTTTCTGAACATTACTGAGCACCGTCCCGGCGTGCTGTCTCACTGAATTCTTGCGCCAATTGAGAGGGCGCAGCAAACTTCGAGTAGGCACAATTTATGTGCCCCTGTGCATTAGCGGAGGAAGTAGTCAACGGGTAGGAAATGCAAAGTACCGACCGATCTCGTAGCAGAAATCGGATCGATAAATTAGACACCACGAGTGGCCGTTTCGTATTATAACATATTTATAAAAAGCATGATTCAAACCATATATATTTCATCCCGAGTCGTAAGTTTGCCGCACGCCCAAACCCGTACGCACCCGAGAGTCTAATTTATGGAGCACGCATTTCTAACTCTCCCAAAAAGGCGTCACTACCGGACACGGCGTGCCGTATGGAACTTCAGATGCTCGCGGGAAAAAACACCGATTTGGGTCTAAACGATAGCATTACAGAATGAAATGTATCTATCACGTGATGCAACGTTCCCGAGGAGCTCTCTCTCTGTCTCCCTCTCTCTCTCTCACTCTTTCTCCAAGTCGTTGACTTCCGCCGTAAACATCTTTCTTAACGTTGAATGCCCCTTAATGCATTTCGAAACTCCGTAAAAGCTGCTGGTAGAAAACTCGCTCTGTTTGTGAAATAAAGCATATACGTTGGCCGCAAAATTGCCTCCAACGACCGACCGGATACGCATGCACGGGTCGCTCGCTGCGAACCACAATCGTTCCCACTTTTAAACGTTTTTCACTACCCAACATCTGAGGAGACTCCCACACACGCACACCCAACCCAGGGCGCCACTACGATTGTCCACGATTTTGGTCATTTTTCCAGCACTTGCGTCGGACTCGGCCGGTGCTCCATTTTCGGAGCAAACAAGCAGCGGAAAGAGCTATCCACACGGAGCTAGATGTCCGCACGGCCCGCACAAGGGGAGACATTCTCCAGCAAGTGGCGTTTATTGGGTCAAAACCGGCCACCGAGATCGGTGGTCGAAAACTAAGAAATGGGCGTCCCACGCAAACCACCACAGCCGTTTCCAACGATTCGACCGGGTGCGTCCGGGAAAGGAGCGATGAAATCCATATCCACACCATGGTGCTCCAACATCGAAAACCGCCAACCAACGGAAGAAGGAACCAAGCGTGTCCGTCGGCGAGCGCCATTTTAATTGCCCTATTGAGTCCCACCAGCTGGCGTTATTCGGACGGAGGCTTTCCCAAAATGAGCATTTTGTGGTTATATACAGAAGAAAATCATATGAAACCCTCTGCCTTCTAAACCCCCTAAAAGGCCCATTCATAATCATACAGGCGCGCTAAAATCGATCATTGAAACGGGGGAGGAGTGAGTTCGAACGCTGGCACTTGTGGGTCGCCCCCTTCGGCACTCGATTGTCATCAAACTACTCGTACCTCGCGTGCTATTGTTTCACAGCCACTCTTCAAGCGACACAAAACACATCCACCAACCCGGCACACACACACCGTTGCCTTCCGTTCAAGTGATCAACGCGAACGAGTAAACGGGCCACCGATGGAACGAGCCGCTCAAGAGCCTTTCCCATTACCCGCTTGTGTTCGAGAGTTCCGTCGAGGCTGCGCTCGTGGTTGGAACGCGCTCTTCAGCTTATCTCGCTGTATAGCTCTCACGCCGGGGTTCGGCATCCCGGTTGGGTAGCTGCGGCTGCCCTTCTCTCTGGATCATTCCACCGCAGGCGAGACGAATGCCATTGTCACTTGGCTCCTCGAAAACGTCACGCATCGTACTCTGCTACGGATACGGTGCGGATTTTACATGTTCCCCGTGACATTGCACATTGCGGCCCATACAGCTGCGCGTATCAAAAGGAGAAGGTCAGCCAAGCGTCAGGCAACGAACCGTGTACGACCGAATTGTTCTTGCCACTGCTGCGGTGTCAAAAGCATGGGCGAAATCTAATACGACACCACCACACCGAACGCGATGGCACAATAGGGCCCCTCTCTTTGTGGCGGGGTGGCCAAATTTGCCGGTTTCATGCACCACAAGGAGCCAGACGATGCCGGAGGACCCACATGACGGTCGTCACGTGGAACCGTGGCAATTCCAACCTCACCGCCAGGCCTTGTGAGGTTGGGGAGAGAAATTGCTCATAATGGGCTTTTGCTTAACCAGACCAAAAAGAAAACAAAAATTGAAATACTTTACACGAGAGGTCGTCTGACGTAACTACTTTAGGCACCTGACGGTTCCGTACAATCGGGACACGTCCTATCTTGCGGCTTTCCGGTGGATGTTCTCATTTTAAATACCTCAACACTTAAAGAGGCATATGAACTTTCAATCCAACCCTCGGTGAATCATGTCCCAGAACCGATTTGGATACCAGCACTAACTTGAACGCCGCCATTTGGATGGATGGTGAACTTTGCATATCCCAGTCCCAATAACAATGGATAAATAGGAACATTACATCGCAGCAATGGCATCAGCTAATAATGTAATTGGTTCAAAATGTGACATGTGACAGGGTTTCCCTTTGTAACTGTCAGGGCTCTGTTACACAAGCTTCGCTCACACGATTTATTACGATGATTCACTCTATTAAACCATCTATCAGGGTTCTCCACCACATGTGAAGACAATAATCAACGAATACACGAGTAAAAGTGTTAGGAATAAACAATTATAAACACATAAATTGCCAGTGGTTTTCAAGGAAAGGTGATCTCATCACTGACACTTGTAAGCTGGTTAACAGGCAGTTAATAAATTACTTATATGGCCAGATTTCACAAATATATCACCTCTTGATGGACATCTAATATGATTTTTCCCCTTTTCTTACGAACATCTGAAAGGTTGTTCCAAACCTTGTGTCATTAGACTTCAAACGTTCATACGACCATTTGAGAAATTGGCAATTCTTTTCGAGTCTCGTCAGTATGGTAAAAAATGTTGTTGGGAAAAAATATGTTAATTTAAATAATAAAAATGTTAAGAAGTATGATCGTGAAATGCAAACGAATGCCAGATTTCTTACTGTCCCTTGTGTGTTTGTTTAACCTTTGAAACCCTGTCGCCCATTTGTTCACCCCTATTCAATGTCGTTCCGATCCGTTGCCTTCCTTTTTGGGTGGCTCAATCTCGTGCCCAGAATGGGACTATCTCGCATTTTGGAATATCTCCTTCGTAGCCAATCGTCGTCGAAGGCACGTCATTACGCTGGAACCACCGCTCGGTCCACATTCGATCTTCATTCACAGATGACCGCAAAAATGAGTGCCATTCCCATGCTAATGCGCTTGATATGCGCCTTCGCTTTCTGGTCCGAATTATTACCCGCGGGAGGTTGCGCGGTGAAATCAAAATATTAACAGCGGTAGATAAACGAAAAAAGAACCGGTTATATGAGAGCACCCGGCAACCACGACAAGCGTTGGTGCAGCCCCCGCCACACACTACTGACCGAATTTACCACCGGACACAATACAGGATCATTTTTCGAGACGGACGCGTTTTCACTTTCGACGCCCGAAACGAAAGTCCACGCGTTGACGGGTCGAATTTCGCACGCGGGCAAGAACGCGAAACCACGCCAGATGAAGGACGAGCAAATGGTCGTAAATTAAAAAATATACTGCAGCCGGCAGCCAGCAGAATCGGTGGAACGATGATGACGATAATAATGATGAAGCAGTTATCCTTGAGGCGGCAAAAGGCGGGACCCAGCAGAGGTTCGGGAAGAAATATTACCAGCCACACGCACACGCATCGTTCCTCCGGAGTTCGGAAGATCCGGCGAGTTCGGTTAACGCGCCTTATTCCTTACGTAACGGGTGCATTTTTTGTTGCATAAACGCACCACGACAGTGCCAAGGTGAGCGAATCGACAGAAACGAACACAAGACAAAGCGAAGACTTGGAAGCAAAGGGTCTTGTCGATATTTCCCCAAAGGACTTATGAAGACAATGTCATTTTTAAACCATAAAACCCAACAGGCTTTAAATATCCAATTTAAAGAACTTCAAGAATTTTCACATGAAATTTGGGCCTTTTTTGTTGTTGCACTGCTCGAAAATAACGATCCCACATCCATCCAAAACGAATCTAGAATTTTGCTCTACTCAGAACGTTATTAAATTATGGCAACGTAGGGATGACTTTTGTGGTCGATTGGGCGCTTGGAATGCCTAAATCCTCCACACCGAGACAAGTGAGTTATTTATGTGCAAAGGATGTGGAAAATTTAAAAAAATCAACTATATTCGTTATGGCTGTGGGTGACCAACTTTTGGCTTTAAATCATACAGGTATTATAAATTTAAAGACAAAACTGGGTTAGGTAGCGAAAGCATGGATTTTTTCCGATAAAAGTTAATATAATAAGTTATAATATAATAAGTTTTCGAACGAATATGTAAGTTAAGTGAAACATCAACAGATGGAGCCATCATTATTAACGATTGCATAATATTTTTAGTTAACAATTAAAATAGAGTTCACAATCTGTAATTGATATGCAAATTGAGAATACAAAATGATACCTTGGACATCAAAATTACGATCGTAGAGGGATCGTCCAGATGGTGCAAAAAATTCACCAAATGGCCCCACCGCGAGCAAACACGCAACACGAAAGTGAAAATAATACACAAAATTGTATCGTTTTTCTAAGAACTGAGACATTTATGAACAGTTTGATGCTCGGAAGAAGCAGTTTTAGTGTTCATATATCATTGCGTCACCTGCCCAGGACCGGATCCACCTTTTCGGGGGATCGAAAGAAGAGCCAGCGTGTGTTTTTCCTCGCACAGATACATCTACAACAACAACAAAATCCACACACTATAATCCCACTTAACAACTGCATTAAAGCCCCGCCACCGGTGGCAGAACCGTTTGTGCGGAAATTCATAAATCAGTTCCTCCAACAAGTGTCGCGCAGCAGAAGGTTGCAGGCGAGAGCGAAATTCCGCCACCGCATGTACGCAACGGCATCGGTCCATCGTAAATTTACCATCACTTGAAGGTTTTATTGCAAAAATTCACATTTTTATACCGTGCATGGAGATGGACGCAGCGAAAAGCGAAGCGAGGGTGCTGGTGGTGGTTAAACAATTTTATTAGTGTCGCGCGCTAATACGGCTAACTTTCCGTCTCATTTTACTGTCTGGTGGTGTGGAAGGAAAAATTGCCGGAAAACAAACCACCCCGCCGGAAAAACGCAACGGCAACCATCGGGCGGCTCTTCGTTTGTCGGTCAATAAAATTAAGATTTCATCCAGCCAGCGTGTGGCGGCTGCAAGAACGAGGAGACCCGCGTCGCCACTCGGTCTGACAGGGGGAGTGAGTTAGTGAGTGTGTGTATGTGTGCGCGCGCGCGCAAAGTTGCCCTTTTTTTTGTAAAAAGTCAGCAAAAATCATCAAACCCTCGTCGCAAAAGCCGGGCCCAGAAAACTGCACACGCACCGGCCGAAAATTAAGGCAAGTGGAGAGCCTTAATCGAGCGTAGTTCCCCGCGGCTGGTTTGACCTATTTTTCTTCCCCTCTTCGATTCCAGCCATTCCAGAGCGTCCGCAGGCTAAACGCTCGCCCCTGTTGGCGCGGAAAAAAAGCAACCGCAGGCTGATTTTCCCTCCGCACACGGGTTCGTTTCCCGTCCGCCGGTTTGTTTCCTGCTCCCTCGCGTCCGTTGAATGAAATATTCAATCAATGAAACTCGCCGCCGACGTAGTGTGTCTTACAATCCGCACAAACACACGAAAACCCGGTCAAACACGAGGAAGCAATGTGTCACAATTCAACGCCAAAGTTGAGGCGAGCGAGCATGTGTTAGTGAAACCTTTGGGAAAACGACAAATGAAAAGTGATGAAAGAAAAACACAACGAGAGGTTTAAACAACGCACACCGCGCACTGCTGGAAGGGTGGAAAACTCTGTCCAAACTTTCCACGCAGCAGGTATGACCGTTCTTCCTTTTTTATCTGTTTTTCGCGGAAGAGAAACAACAGAAACGAAAGATTTTCATCGACAAGAAAGAAATTAGATCGATAATTTGAATTGGAAGAATTTTGGGACGAAGAACTTTTATCTCTATACAAAATAAGGGACATACTAAATATTCAAATCGTCTCTTAAAACCATTTTCTGGATTTGACAAATACTTCACTGCGCTACCACACAGTAGGAAAGGGAGCGTTGCAATAGTACAATTCAT
>JXWZ01007764.1:0-47683 GCA_000956215.1 Anopheles farauti No. 4 | reverse complement strand
CAAGGCCATTAGCAAATGAACTTGTGTGTTGTACACACGTTAGTAAAGCCACCGTTTTTTCTCCGTTCCCTATACACCTCACCCTGTGGCCCCTAGATAACCCTACTCCGCCAAGACGCCCGCTGACTTGGCACCCAAACTCAGCTCCATCACACTGAATGCAAAACATGCCACCGCCAAACGATCAGCGAAAGCGCGCGATCGAACATGCTTAAAACGCCAAACGCTCTTGCAAAATGAAATGTTAACCATTTTTATTTCGTTACCAATTTAATCGACCACTGACGACGGACTCGAGCGCCATTTCACAATAATTCATCGGAAGGGCTTGGGCATGGGGATCTTGGCATGACTCGCAAACAGACACCCGTGGCGGGCGAGATCACGGCAAGTGAAAAATCACGGAAATCTCAGACCTTCGGGGTCGGTAAAACGTTTAGCATGTACCAAAGCGATGGTGGCTGCTGCAATGGGATACCATTCTTTACCACGCTTGTCCCAACCTTCGGGGACGTTCGGAGTACAAAATGCAAACAAATGTTTTCACAACAGCCCGCCAAAGGCATACGGCGAGCAGCATGGGCATTCTCCCATGGGGAGAAAACTCCCCGCTGAGACCCGTTGCTCGATAAGTCCACGTTCAATTACCTTTCAGCACTGCCGCCTAAAAACAGGTGCCATGGTAGGAGGGAGTGTGTTTGTGGCGATCGAATTAGGAGAAAGATTATCGGGTCGAGTCGGGTCGGGTGTAAACCATCTTGAGAAATTCCTGATAAATCTGCAACCCCGGTGTCGGGTGCGGTGCGATTAAGCTAACCAGCCCATACACGAACCGAATTCCTTTTAGCCGGCTATCAGACTGCATCGATCAGTTATTATTAATGGTAGCTACGGGGCGCACGCGCTTGCAAATAGTGCACCGAAAATGGAACGAATGAAACCAATTGTCATGCCCGGTGCGGTGCTTGAATGCAGCAATCAAATTAGGCAGATTGGCTAAATCATGTTGGGATAATCGGAATTGTGTGGCTTTATCTGCGTAATTTCGGTACATTATATAATGGGACGATCGTAATCAACCCGGATTACCGACCTAGTACGCTTAACCTGTTGGAGAAGCACTTAAACTCTCTTCAAATTATTACATCTCACCTTAGACCGAGGCACATCAGTTGTATCTTCCCGATCGATTACAGCACCGACCGTTTAATGGAAATCTTCAGAACCAGTTTCGTGTAGCCGTGATGCCTCGAGGCTACCCTATCCGAAGCATTATCACACTCGCGGAATCTTGAAAGTGAAAGCACATCTTCGTACTACGGAACGCTACACTAAACGCAGCCGCAGATAACGTTGTCACACATATCACTATCGTTTAATGAGGAGAAATCATGGGACGCGTGCAAACGCGTATTACTTAAGATGCACATTGAAATGCACGCCAACGGGTCGACATATGCGTTTTTTATCGTGAAACCTTCTTTATTTATTCTTCATCGCAAAACGCAGCAAGCCGATTGTGTGAAATGAAAATTTTTGTTATATCACTTTTCGGCGAGTAAAAACTGAAAACATGCCGGATATTCGAAAAATGTGCATGGCATATTAGTTCTACCTTTCTCACTAAGCGGATTTGTTTCAAACAGTGTGAGTCGTTTCAGATTCCACCAGGTAATATCCATTTTCCCAGCAGCCTCTACCATAAAGCACGATTTATCCATTTGGAAGCTCTACAAACCGATCAATTAATTAATCGAACGTAAATATTTATGAACGCTGTAAGCTCTTCCCTTGCTCTAAGCCTTGGCCAGTCGGTTGCTTTCGAACGGTTAGCTCTCCCACTGCAGCACATGCAAAAAAAAATGCATTCTGCAATACGGTAGAGTATCGCGAACCACCGCTGGATATATTCTGTGGCTGGTTACGCAAATGCATTCCACGATCCGGGTGCAAATTCTACCCTCAGCCTGGTGCTGGTGCAATACGCAGACTTTTCCGGTGCACTGAAACCGTGAGGAAAAAAAAAGTCAAACTTACAAATAAAGCTGTGAACGTTCGCTTTTCCGTCATCGTGCACTGGCCTTGAAATTCGATCCACCCCAAACCTTACGAAAGCGTGTGGAGTAGAACATGAAAGAGGAAGTTTATCTCCTTCCTACAGACACCCACACCGCCGCAGATTAGAAGCGACTGGACTCTGAGTCCATTACACTTGCACAATTTTTTGCACAAACCGTATCCGATCAATCTCGCCGAGTGGAGCCTGCGGTGACCGCCACGCATAACAAGAACCGTACAGTTTGCTTTCCACCGTCGATGGGATTAATGCGATAAATGTCGGATGAAATTAGTACACGCGCGTGCCACCGTAGTTTTTTACGTGCACCTCCCCCGGAACCGGTTCACCGATCCTGTGGGCTGGTGTCGTTGGGACAGGTGCATTTATCTTGCTGTTTATAAGCTCCCAGGAAAGCTGCCCGCATGCGTTTCCTTTCTCAATTCCATTCGCACGGAATCAGCTACCGGTATTGGGTTGAAAAATGCGCTCGAAGCGAAATTTGTTGAGGAAATTGAGTTATTTACCGACGAAAGATTGAGATTAAGACGGTTCGATGGTTCCTGATAAACGCGATCGAAATTATATTCAGAAGTTCACAAATAAAAAATATAAACAAGATATAAATTGTATAAACTTTGAATAATTCACTCTACAAAATTTCATTTTCATCTTTCCAACCCAACGATTCAATTTACTCCAGATGACTATTTTATTGTACTTTTTATTGCTCGCTGCTCCAACTACCGCACACTGAGTCGCGTCCCGTGCCGCTTCCTTCCTGGTGAAAGGTGACGTTTACTGCCTTCAACTTCAACCAACAACCAGCCACGCAAAACGCATTCGCTCCCGGGCCCGATGCCGAAGACGATGCTATCGACACCGGGCAAATGTCGTTAACGGCGTGTCGTAAGACATCACGCGCCATAACGATCGCAAAGTTTTGCGCCCATTTACCAGACCTGCAATGGGCCCATTCCCCTTGTCGCTTCGGCTGAGCAGCAGGCTGAGATTTTCCCTTAATGTGTGAAGTGCAAAACCGATCGTGAAGGGAACGGTGAAAACAACTCAAGTGTGTGTTTGTGTGACGCTTCGATGTGGGTTTTTGTTTCTGTTTGCTACACCGGTAAATTAATTTCCTTCCTGCGCTTGGATTCAACAGCAGCACGGTTGACGGGGTGACATTTATGGATGCAAGATAGCGATGTGACGTGTTTGTGTGCACATGTTTAGTGCTTTCGTCTGTTTGCTTCCGTTCCGGGCCGGAAACTCCGTACCCGGAAGATGTGTTAATATAAAATGCGATTTTTTATGTTTTTCATGAGATTTTTACATTAAATTTTTGTTATAAAATGTGTCCAACGAAAATAAAAGTATGTTTTATTTTACGAAGCTGCATATCAATTAAAAACTCTCCACGGCATTGCCATTCATCACCCGGGGGCATCCATTCTGATACGAAACCCCCTATCAGCGAACACGATCGATGGCAAATTGATGTCAGCAAATGAATTGATTGCATTTCAGCCGAATCCCAAACCGAATTTTACCTCCATCAACCGTACGTGTGTATGTGTGTAACCGCAGGCACATTTCGACTCATATTTCGTTCTCGCAACTCTGGCGGGCTGGTTTCTTCAATTATATTCATTTGGCTCCTCCTCCCGATGGCGGGAATTTACAATCGATTAATTAATCTGGATTATGCATGTTTTGCATGGTGTACGTAAACGAAAGATGAGGACTTAAAAAAAAATCCCGATCGCGAAAGGATCCGATGCCGGTGAATAATAAAATAAATGGCTTATCGTTCGTACTTACAGCGACGGTGAGCTGAACAATTGAATGCGACAAAGTGTGGGGAGAGAAAATGTTGGATGCTAGGGTTGTTTTTTTTTTGCATCACATTCACCACTTCTCCATTTTCCTTCATTTATATTCATTTTGCTTCATCACGCTTAAGACCTCCCTCGTGCTGGCGGGCTTGATGAGCGATTACCACAGCACGACGACAGCGAGTCGAGTGCGCATCTTCTCGTGAGACTCGCAATTGCAGCGTTAAGGGCAGCAGACACTTGCAGATGCAATTTTATTCCTTCTCGCACTGTGCACCTGTGCATCGAACACGAAACCAAAACAATCAACGAAAGAACCGGCATCCTCCACTACGGTTGGCAACAAGACAACACTCCCCATCCTTCCCCCCCACCCCTTCGACCCCTCACGAAAGCTGTCGAAACAGGGCAAAAACCTCACCCGGTCGGGTGCCGTTTTACGAGATTTCATTGACGAGCTTTTGCTGACGAGTGAGGCAACCCTCGACAATCCTCCCCGGTAATAAATAATAAAGAATATATAATGCACTTGTCGAAAGATTAATGATGACGGACGGCCCCACTGCCTGGTTCAGTGTTTGGGCCGGCCTGGGACAGCTGGGACTAATGTGACTTTTCGACTTTCGCCCATCGGTAACGGTTGAAGTTCGGCTTTGACGCTTGGATGGCAATGCAAATTGTTGCAGCTTGAAGCAGTACATTGTGGCAGACGAGCAAACGTGCGCATCGTTCCATCGTTGCTAAAGTTCTACACGAAATCGTAATTAATTATAACGTGCCGTGTATTTGAAGCACCCAGAGACCGGCATACAAAAACGACCTGAATAAATAACTCTAAATCAATCCCACGTATAACGTTTAGCTTTCATTACATGAGCGAGATAGCTATCGCACACATTCAAACGTCATTTTCTTCGTCCAATAATTCATTCCATAATCCGAAACAAATTAAATCGACTTCAAAACCCAAGCGGCTACCTAAAACGAGGCGAATAAATTTTTCACACCTCTCCACCACACCTGTCTACACCTGCGGCACAACCCGTTCCCCACCAAGCCTGCACCAACAGCAACATTTCGGAGACATGCAGAGCTAAGCACAGCAACCCACGGGTTTCTGTCATCGCACCTCACCACGCGTTGACAACTTACTCAATTGGCATCCAACCGACTACACACGCTGTCGACGCCTGTCGATGCCGTCCCGAAAACGGCACAGAAGCTGCTGAATCCCAAAGCCACCGAACGATAACTTCACTAACCCACCACACACCGCACGGGTTGTTGCTATTTCGATGACAGCTGTCAAATGGACACAAAATGGCACACGACGTTTGCAAATTTCTACCATTGAGCATCGATTCCGATAGGCTCTAAACTACCCCCGGTTACCGGTAGCCACTGGAGACCCCTGTGGCAGTGACAAAAGTTATCTTCCCCAGGGCAGCTGTAAATTGAAATGTAAGCAAAATACTGGCGAGCGCTAACGATTAGCGCGACGCTTAGGTGTCGCGTGACACACGTTCCAGGATTGTAAGTATGGTCAAGCAAGATCCCGAACGACTGATACGCAACTCCTGATCTCCAGCGTAACCGTCGAACGAACCACAACCCGACCGAACGGTAGTAGAAGCGATTTGTTATGCCGTTTGCGATTTCGTACGCCATCCGCTTCACCCCGGCTGGCTGGCAATAACTTTTATCGACACCCGAAGCAAGATAAGCCCGAGACTGGGGACATAATTTCGGGACACACTCCACACAGCCACACCGTTGGTCGATTAAGGTCGCAATTATGCACGCATGGATGATGTCTATATTTTTGTCGAAAGTTGTGTTTGAGTGTCCACAACGCAGTAGCACAAGTTGCCCTGATAGTGGCTGACACTATTGCAATCAATTAGCGTCGAGTTGACGTCTATAGTAGCACGCACAAACACACACGCAGCTTCGTCGCCTAAGGTCCAGGATTTTATTATGTAGTTTTCTTTTTGCGCTCCACACAAATGGCCACAAACTGTCATGTCTAGCTGGTGCATGGACCCACTAATTCATGGTTACGGTAAGCCACAGTTTCAGTTTCTGTAACACCGTGCTGAATTAAATGGCCTATAAAATGGGAACCTTCACGCCTTGAACCAGTTCGGTGGCTGGTATTTTTTACCATAGTCCATGACCCACAGTGCAATGAATAGTACATTTCAAATTGAGCCAAACCGAGTGTTTGGATCCACGCTGTCATTCTGTTTGCATCAAATTACCGCTTGACGTTTCATTGTTTTGCGATTACGTCAGCGCTGTCAAGCGGCACCAACTGAAGATCTTCCGCAATCAATTTGTTTTCTTCTGACGAGAAGTGCTAAAAACTAGGTGTTATGGTGATACGTCCAGATCACGACCTTCGAGCGCCGCTTGACTCGCTCGAACTCCCCGGAGACATAAAATTTACGACTTTCATGGTGATTAAACGGTATCACTCAATCATGCTGAGCAACATTGTAAACTATCACCAGACCGTGGCTGGACGCTGGTTTAGGTGGGTGGATGGCCAACCGAACGCTGTGACTCGTGGAAAGTCCTCCGAACGCCCACGTTTTGCCCGCTGACACAGGCCGTAGCGTGCTAACGAGCGCGTTTCGGGAATTTATCATAATCACGGCCCGCTGTCAATTTGTCACTGGGAGCAATAATCATTTGTCAGGAGCGCATTGATGGTTATAGGTGTTAGGAACGCATATAGGATGTTTTACTTGTACAGTGGGTGAATGTCTCCAGGAATGGGGCATTAACTGGAAAAGTAATAGTTTTTGACGAAAATTTCTGAAATCGTTACAAAAATCTTTACTCCCGGCATCGAACAGAAACACAATCCACTTCCAACAGACAATAACACCCTTGAACAACGCTCAAATTCCAGATGTCCGAACGTCACGCGCCTTAAAGACACGGTAACTCTCCCGGACAACATAAATCAAGAAACGCTCGCCGTAGATCACCGCTACACTCCCCCAAACTGCATGACACGAACGAATTAGTACACGAAGTGATCCAGTTTCGATCTGGACCTAGTAGCGACAGGCGGCCAGACCGCGCGTTACTTCAGAAGCCGCACACGAGATAACATGACGCATGAACCCGAACCAGCGAACAAAGCAAAACAAAAGCCATGATGCGGCGTGATCTCCGGCGGATGTAGGGAATCAATATCGAACCGAGCCGTCGGCCGGTGGTCAGCTTCACGATCGGGATCAGCAGATTGATATCATAAATCATGCAGCCACGCTCACGGCGCGCAGCGTCCCTTTTGACTTGGAAGCTTTACGGTTGCCACACGGATGTCGCCATCGTCGTTCGGCTTCACGACTCACACACGCGTTTCGCGACAGTGCGTGAGCGTGTCGAACCGCGTCGAAGCTCACTAGACACCAAGTGGTGCGTAAGAACAAATTGATCGAAATATTAAAACATTAGCACACCTTTCCTGCCGCTCCGGTGCGGCCGTTGCAGACATCCCAACGGCAGCGCCATTGCCAAGTGACCGATTTTTCGAAAGTCTAACCTTCGGCCCTCTGACCACTGGCGAAACCGTTAGCGGGTATGACAGTTTCGTTGCTTTTTTTTTTGTACAAATTCCACCCTTGCTCTTGCAACCGTTGGGTCTTACAAACGCGCCCACAATTTCTCGGCTTCACCCCTACGCACCACGTACCCTTTACGTCCCCGTCCTCGTCGGCCAAAATCGGACAACCTCGCCGTGCTCCTTAGGCCAATCAATCGAAAACCACTTGGCATCGCGAGGTGACGCGAGACATTTTCTTCAACTGTGTTCGCCTTCTAGGGTGCCCCGTGCGAACACCCCGGGCTGCGGGTGTTGTTCCTTTTGTACCGTAAGCGTCTCCTAAACAACTTGCGACTAGCGGCGTCGCAAAACCGATCGACGCTTTATGAATTTAATGAACAACATAAGGAAACATTATGCTCTCGCACAGGGCACCAAGCTCCGCCATGAATGGCCACTCCCCGGTTGGACGGTGGGCACACACGCCACAACACACACGCTCAAGGTTGCGCGCAAGATACGTCCCGAGTGTTGTAGTTATGGCCACGAAAAGTTCACGTGCCGCGAGGGTTCCACCCGCTCGGTTTTTGGTTTCGGTTGGCTTTGGTTCTAATGCTGCTCCCTTTTTCCGACCGAGCCCAAGAAGCCAATCACCCGGACAGTCGTCGAGGACATCGGGCGGTACGATCGGGGCATTCACTTCACTTTTTCACATTGCCCGGGGAGCAATCGGTTACCTAGAATCGAGATGCCGTCCACACACAGCGACAGAGACACGTTCTGGTTTATCATCGAATTATGAGTCGTTTGCTGTGACCTTTTTTGGGCTCCGAGACAAGTCTCCAACACGTGTATCTGTTATTTCCAGCAGCATAAAAAAAACAGCTCGAAAGGATGTCAGGTCGTTTTTATTCCCAAGTAATCGCATTAAATGCAAACAGCCACTGTGACCGACCCACCAGTTCAACTGTATCCGAAGGTGTTTTCTGTGTTCTGGTGTTGGAATATGTTTGCGCGAGCCTTACTGCTACGGTTTGCAACCCGCCTGCAGGCGGTCATTTGCTGCAATAGCGCACAATTGCCAGCCAAGAAAGTCGTAGAAATTGGAGTTAAGCAAACGTCGGTTCGCAGCGATTAAGATAATGGGTTCATTACATTGGTCAGTGGTTTTTTCGGTGTAACTGGTAGCTGTGTATACTGAGCCCAATATTCACAGAGCAAACGAAACGGCTTCACCAGACAGCACGTTCCGTCGGTGTAAAAATGGACAACAATAATAGATAGTAGAAAGGGAGTTCTTTATCGCAATCGCAACGCTTGTGTGCATTAGATAATACGATCTTCCAAAAGTACTTCGAAATCTCTCAATACAAACATTCTTCCAAAACCCTAAATTAAGGCCGTCCCTCTCAATCTCGTCCAGAAAAACCCTTTTGATAGTAGAAAGGTTGCCCTACATCACTCCGAATTCATCACGTTCAAATCCCACCTCAATCCCTAATTAACGCTTTGATCGATATATGCCACGATCGATTAATTTTAATAAGCGACGTGTGAGTCGCACATTCGTGCGCGATGTTGTAATAAATCGTCCAGCCACGATGTCACGTTTTATTACAGTTTTGCGTTTGGGAGGGGGGGATCGCGATTCCGAAAGCGAAAATTAACCTCTAAAACCGGGGACTTTCAGATCGAAAATTGACCCAATAGGTACCGGTAGGTAGGTAATCCAAGTAATTTATTTATTTTTCCATCTACTGCTGATCGATGCGGAGGCCTTCTAAGACTTTAACTCCCGTTGCTAACACCCCGGTGGGGACACGTTACACACTCTACCGTTAGCAAACCGCATAACGTTACCATTAGTACACAACTCTGCTGGACAAACATTAGCCACCACTCTCCCGAAAGGACCCACTGTCGATATGTGTGCGTGCGTGTTCGAGTTGCCTATAGGCAACTCCAGGGCGATTTTTGTTGCCCTTTTCCGCAAGTCACGTACACCGGAGGTTCCCCCAGGGGAGGCGGTTGAGGTTTTGTGGTCTCAGCCCCAACTCCTTCAGCCGCCAAGCGAACGAGAACGAGAAGGTTAATGGCAAAGCCGCAACATCTCAATGGCGGTTCTTGGAGGCCTCCGACACCAACCTGCCTCTGGGGTGGTTTCAACCAGCGCCCGCGCCAGAAAGGTGTTCGATGGCTTCCAGCTGCAAATTGGTGCAAGCAGGCGATGTTAAACTGCCGAGTTAGAGGTGCAAGGGTGTTACCGTACTGGGGAGTTGAAGTGGTATCTCTATCTCTGCTGAGCTCTCGGTTGGCAAATAATGTTTCAATGCCAAGCTAATGGAGCGACTGTGGAGGCTGTTTACAATATGTGTTTGAGTTAAAGGTAACATATTTGTTCAAAACAATACTTAGACGATTGCAAGACAGAAACCATTCTACCACTGGTGTATACTCAATTTGCCAATAAAACACGATTTTTTACAAATTGCTACAAAAGATGCAAACATGATGCCAATTAAGTGCTTTGTTTGCGAAAAGAAAAAATCATAATCTTCATGATGCACCAAATATATCTTCAGCAAACAATTCGATGCCTCCTATGTTTATATTTCACTAGCTTCATGTCACTCAATGTCGCAATTAGTTGTTCCTGATACATGATAATTTACAACCCATCAGCAGCCACTTATCCCATGAGTGACAACCGTGTGAATGTGCTTTCCTCATACGGTACCATTCAGACTTATTCCAAAAAAGGTATCCATTTTAATTACTACCCTTCTTGTGACAGTAACGAATTAAGCGAGACCATATACTACGCAGCCAATAAACGGTAGTATGACCATCTACGAAGCGTTACCAATACATTGACCCGCGGATGTTGTGAAAGGAATAAACGGAACATGTTTCGGTACGGTTTTTTTTTTTGCTTACTTTATGCTACTACAAATAAATCATCGCACACGGGACGTTAAACTGGGTGCAAATGCGGATGATATCATTTCAAGGACTTTTCCAGGACCCTTCTTACTCATACGGCTGATCATCCTCATCCGTGATATTGCAGCTAAACAAGATACGGGCCATAAATAAGGCCCCTTCCAAACCAGAGGCCACGAAGCAGACGGAATCTATTAAAAAGATGTTCCTTCTTGTGCGATTTACAAAAAAGAAAACAAACCGAAATAAATGTGACCACATTTCTCTGCACGGGCCAACGGCCCAGCGTAAGATCCTGCCTACGGCAATCGAAGGCAATTGGACGAGACGAGGGACAAATTTCCAGGACAGCTAATTCGAATGAGACGGCGCACCAGAAACAAGCAAACAGGGTGCGTATCACCTCACAGTTCCACATCAAGCCCGACCATTAACGACACAGTTTATCATTTTAAGTAGACATTTATTGGGGACAATAATTTTTAACAACGAAACGTCTTCACCAGAACGGCGCAAAAACTCGGAACGAAAGCGGAAGGGCTTTAAATGATCACTTACTTGCCGGTGGCTCTTAGAGCTATCACATTCGCAGGATTAAAATAGCTGCACCAGGCAGCTGTCGAGATGATTATCATCTCACCGACGCGGGAGCAATAAAAACATACGAAATTTTGAATCGGCGTTGGAAAACATGATGCACATTTCTTGTTACGTATCTTCTACAAAACATGCGTGTAGAGACGGATAATCGAACACATTAGCGAAATATTCTTCGAATAACAACCTCTTGTAATGGCTTCACAATCATAAAAAGTATAAATCACTGCAGCTTGGGATGACGATAAAAAAACATATTTTTTCCCCTTATTAATATGACACATTTTTGGGGTACATTGACATCCTGCGACGAACGAATATTTTACCCACATAAACATGAAAAATAAACGCTCGGGAAGAAAAACAAAAACCCTCCAACTCTTCGCTGTACCGACTTCCCCATGCAAAGCACCGTGCCCATTATCAGTCGATTAATTAAAACTAATAAATAATTTATCAACTCCCTCGCGCAGACAATCGCAAGCGAACGGTGCGTGCTGTCGGGTCTGACTCACCGGCAATCCATTATGAATTAATGCCACCCAGGCGAATGCCGCGCTAGACAGCAGCAACATAGATGCTGTGCATGTTAATTGAAAAATTATTGCACCACTGCGTGAGACATGTGAGTGCAAGAGGTGAGTGTGAAAAAAAAATCTGTACCACACATCAAACTATTTGTTTTGTCAACCACAGCAACAAACATGCGATTTCGTTTCACAATAATCGGATAAAAAATGGTTGCATCATGTAAAATAATCGTATACAGCAGAGAGAAATATGAAAAAACGCATATACATTACCAGTAATCAGCTTATGAGTTAGGGAAGGTTGAAAAACTAGTAGCTCTGCTAGCCTCATTAGCAGAGTGAGTAGTTGATGGACCCGAGACATTTAGATTATTGAAACATGCTCTGCTTCGATCAATCTCAACGCTATGATTGCTTTGATAAGATAAACCTATCTGCATATGCGCATAAAGTACATTCTATATCTATCATCCTTATCAAATTTATTACACCTTATAACCTACGACACATTCCCTCACACACACACACTTCGAAGCTTCATTTAATCTAATAATCCTGTTACGTTAAAATATGCTAACAACACGACACTAAGTGACAAACCCACCTGCACCTGGCCTCTAGGCATGGCTTTTAAAATATCTCCCAGTTCGGGAGGAAAAAGAACCTTCACCTCCAAGCACGCTCCAAGCGCTGGTTCATAATCCTATCAATCACACGCCTGCCAGGGGGAAGGGGAAACGAATCTAGGCGGATTATAAGGTATTGGCAAAATATTCCCTGGAGAAGAGCGCGCTTGCTAGCCGCAGAGGTATGTCCCGAGCGCTTTCGTAGCTTCTGGCATCCGAGAGCAAGAGCTACCCGCAAGGAAGTTGTGTGTGGTTGGTTGTAAGCAGCGGGTGGTCAGCCCTCCATCCGAGCCAGCTACTCCATTTCACGCGGGTCGGATATTAATTAATTTAATTGAACCAAGACGTCGTGTTTGCGTAGCGGATAATTAATGAAAATATATTAAAACGTGCTTCCAACGCAACGTGGGTGGGTGCTGTTGATATAACTCTTGTGTCTTCCTGTAATCGATTGATTGCCACGCCCTGCTTTTACGCAAAAAAAACGGTATGTTCTTCATGTGGTAACATCCGACATGGAGTCAAAACAGATCCGCCTACCAGAGCTGCTGAAGAATACATTAAAGTAATGCATAGACTTCTTTATTCAAACATTCGACACACGAAGGATGGTCCCAACATTCCCTAATGGAACGTTTTCTCCCGCACCTGTGCTAGAACACTAGAACCCACTCACGCTGCGAATTGATTGTTTCTGCTCGCTGGCAACTACAAATCTCCGATCGCACTCTCCGATAGGCCCGTCGGTAATTTATGGGGCTGCCGAGGCTTTACCACGCAGCCTGGTAGCTTCTGCGTGAGATCTGATAACCGACGCCGATTCCCCTTCGCCCGAACGGCCCGGTCTCGTGTGCTTTTGCGGTGTTCCTATTAATTTAGTAATAAATAAATAATAGCAGATGAATGTTTATCGACACGTGGTTTTACCGTTACCGGCTAACGGGTTCGCGTCCTTTCGCCGGTACCTCAAGCACTCATCGTTCTTGCTCAAAACCAACACCTGCGCCTCCCGACAACCCGGCGCGATGAAATCGTCCTTCAATCGAGTGCGGCTCCACCCAACCGTTAATTTATGAAATCGACCAAGATAGGCCGCCGGGCGAAAAAAGGGGCACCCGGAACGTGGGGTTGATAAACGCACACAAAATGCCACCGAACGGCTCGGGGGAACGGAACGATATCGAAAATCGAGCAAGCCCGGGGAAGCAGGGTATCGAAAAGTTTAAGATGGCTTCTTGGAGGTGCAAATTTATTCGCACACCCATACTTCAAGTGGAAACGTTCTAGGTTGTGGAAGGGCCAACCGCCAGCTGGTGATCGTAAAGGACGGGTCGTAAATTTTCCATTTACGGTTTAGAATCAAGCCGAGAACCTATCGCGAATTGGGCGACCGTGGGTGGGCGACAATGGAGCGCGCGAATCGTTTACCGATGATCTTTACTGCCATACGGCGATGCCATCGGGCCGTCAAGTTGTTTTGGGTGTTTAAGAGGGCTTGTGGTAAAAATTATCACTCCATCAAACCCGCGCGCGTACCGGTGTCAAAGAACAAAGCTATTGGTGGTATATTAAAATGGTTGCAAAATGGTTTATTGATTTTTCATTTCGGGTTTCTTTGGGACGCTGAACAGGGGCGGCAAAGGACGATAAAGTTGAATTATTAAATTTTAAAAGGGTTTCTATTTATTATCATAATGAAAAACTTGTGAAATTTATTGTGAGTTTCGCCGAAGCCGATACTTTTTCGGAACGAATTGCTGCTCCTGCATATTCATTGGTTTCTATAATATTTATGAAAATATTATCAGTTTCCATTACAATCTATCGAAAGGAACGGCCTCCTTCGCAGCTAAAATGTTCTTTATATTCAAAGGAGATTGAAAACTTTTTTGTCGTCTATAAATTCTAGTAGAGAAGAACAACAAAGTGCACCTTCCGTGCCGCTACATCGAGCAATTAATTAACTTGTTCAAGTACAGACCCTCCCGTCCGCTAGCTAACACTCGCGATCACGATCCATTTCTGTCATCTTTCATGTACAACTTGATTAAACTCCATTACACGCAGCTACCGTTTACCGTCGAGAAGAGGCTGGAAAGCATGGCATATTAATTGCCTTTAATCATGTGTTTCGGTCCGTGCCGTGCAAAAAAAAGACCGAAAGGAGGAGGATCGGTATGAGATCTCGATCGTTCAGATCGATCGATCGATCGTTCTGCGTGGGTAATCATCCCGACGTTGTATGGGATGTGGAACGAACAACATCGACATCTGGCCGGGTGGACATCAAGATGGAACCGATTAGCGGATGTCGTCGATGGTCACGATTTCTTGATTTACATAAATCGATTAATTTTCATTTCTGCATAGGCACAGGACAGAAAAATGGCACGTGTGTGATATACGATGCTCGAGACTGTCAATTTGTAAACTCGAGCTAATTTTTCATGGATACTTGAAGGGCTTTGTCTTCTTATATTTAGCCAATGGAAACATATTTTTATTCAATGCATTCTATGCAGTATTTGAGTTATAAATTTCTTCCTATAAATAGGCAAATTGATTGTAAGTTCCGTACATGGGTCAGTCAAACATAGGTCACAGCTTCATTGCAACAGCACCTTCGCGCGCACCTGTTACTAAGGCATGTAAAAGCCCTCATACGTTTAGCACTGACTGAACACTTCCACCAATTCCGACATTCTCAAGATCGCTCATCAGATCCGCACAACACAACGCGCTGGTTTAGTCGATTTTAATCGATACGTTAATTATTGTGTCAATCAAAGCTGACGCTATGTCACCCGGTACAACGAACAGAACCCGAGCAACAGTATAGCACCCTCTCGAAGAAGAAAAAAAACTTGGATCCAATCTAACGATCACAAACCACATGACATCCACGTCGAGAAGACCTCGCATCCATCGCACCATCAGGTGAGAAGAGACCTTCACTACGCTTCTATCTTGCCGCAAGAATCTTCCACCACGTTGGCGTCATTCTCAGCACTTCGCTGAGGTAACATGCGAAGGACATCTTCCTTGGCCTAATTTTTCGGTTAAGGTTTCAACTTCCTCTTCCAGCTTGCCATTTGTCACACGAACGGTGCCCACGTTTTCAATTCGCCGGTGAAGGCCGTTGGGTCGGCCAGTATGAACACAGTTAGCTCCGTTTAATTCTGCGGTCTAACGCTGCGGATCAAATGCCATAGAACCAGCCGGCTAGAACCACTTTGGTCAAATTCTAGTGGGAAAATCATTTTTCTATCATCAATCAAAACCCTTTATCTAGACTCTACAGGTAACTGAATAAAAAATGGAAAGGTTTAACAACGAATAATTTATCGGTACAAAAGCTTGTCTTTTAGAATAAACAAACTGATCTTTGAACTCAAAATAAAATTCAAGTTTTGTTTGCTTTTCAATAAAATTCTAGCTAAAACTCGATATATTTCAAAATTAATCTTAATTCCAACCGTTTCAGACCCGGACGTTAGCGCGGGATTTCCCGCTGAGCGTTATTATAACTCCAGATCATGCTTCGGTAAGGTCGCTTAGTTCTCCGCGTGGAACATAATTCATTGGGACCAATCGTGACTGCATTAGGGTTGGGCAGTAAAATATCAAAAATGACAACAGTGGTACCAGTGATTTAAGGTTAAAATTGGCATCTTAGAACCTTACCACCTGTTACATCGTTTAACAGTTTACTAAGTGTATAGAAAATCACTTCCCAACAGCTTCCGACACAAGTAACATCTCAAAAGCCGCCTGTAATTATATCATTAAGCGCATGCATAAATTGCACACCCACTTTCCTTCCTTGTGTATTTTAATTTTCATACCTTAATTAAGACCATAACCCGACGCTAACGAACTCCCGCCACATCCTGCTCCGGTGAGTTTGTTTTTATCGGTTAATTCGCCTATCGTCGACATAGGCCCCCTTCTGGTATCAAGGACTTCCAGAGCTCGTGGGAAACTTAACGGTATATCTCGCGTACTTTCACAACGTACCACGGCGACGACCCTGAGAGTGTTGCCAACCTGCCCGCACTGCTCTGGAAATTGGCCTCTGAGTCTCAAAACGCCACCTCCAAAGGGTAAAGGTGTCCGCCGATCTAGAGCTGGCGAGAAGCATGCTATTACATTTGCCACCCAAAACCACCCCGAAACGGATCCGTTATCAAAACCGCACCAGCAACGGTGCGTGACGATGGCAGACGAAGGTGCGAAAATCATAATCCAGCCCGGCAGGGCGCGAAGGCTCGTTCGCCACGGTCAAGGTTAATCCTACGCAGGTGAACGCACAGGTCACTTAGTGCGGCGTAACTGGTGCCATTCGCGGCTTCGCCATTAGCGGCCGCAATCACGATAATCATGGCGTATGTGCGTGGTGCATTTGCAATTCGCGACCAGCATCACAGGGGTTTTTCACGCTATCGAGCGGTGGGCGCAAAATCGATTTCACACCTGCCAATCGCTGACAGTCACGAATGTCCACTTTTGAGGTTTATATTACCGCGCATTTATCGGAGAACCGGGGAGTCATTTTACGGCGGCGGAGGAAACAGCGGGAGGATGCTGACAGCTACAATCGCTGGCTAATCGCAAACATTATGAGCAATTTTTGTGGAGCGCGCAAAAACTGGATCAGGCACTGCAAAGGGAGACATTTTGAAGCTATTTTTATAGACCTAAACTAACACGCGTTCCTAAAGTAAAAACGGAGTTTATTGATCTCCCTTATAAGTCCTGGTATACTAGCTCCGTGCGTTAAAAAAACAATTCTAATGCCCATAAAGATGCCTTACCTTCACGGCGATTAATCCGTGCGATCCGTAACCGTTCCAATACGTCACACTTCTCCTAGGAGCTTCGTCACACCATGAACCGTGGATTAGCCGACAGTAATAAACTTTAAATTGTCGTTCTAATGTGTGCCGAGCTGAAAGGTAATCCATCGAACAGACACTGTAGCGAACCTTAGCTTGGAACAAGTAGAATTACGTAACGTTTATGGCTGCCCCATTGCTGGACGATCTCCTACGTTGGAAGATAAAATTGCGTTGCGAGCAGAACGGACAGAACATAGAACAAACAGGTGCGAGTTTCACTTCCTATAACGCGCGGGGACATGGTCAACGCTCGAGTTACGGTCAGCTTCTAGGACCCGACGGTTATGTCTCTCTTTCACCGAGCTTTGGTGTTGGCGCTGCGGAAAGTGCCTTAACGCCTGGGTTAAGCTAATCCAGTTGCCCTTGCATACGGCGCTACCGGTGTCACCGGTAGCAACCCTGAACACTCCCACCGGAGCCTTCAACAGCCCGTACGGGAGCAGCACCGCACGATGAGTTGAAACGACCAATGGGATGACTCAGAACGGTTCATAACTGCGGGTTTCGGTTGATGGCCACCGTGCGCCATGGAAACGATCTAGATCAGGAAACGAGAACTCTCCTTCAGAAACTATGCCGAGTGGTCAAGCCCGTAAGGTAACTGGCAGGAATCGAACGCTTGCAGTGCAATTGCTACACCTTTTTATTGATCCTACCTTGAAGCGTGCTGCGCTCTCGAAGTATGCCATGCTCGAATGACGTTTCAATACTGCTCGTGATGGTACAAGTTCAAGCGTTTGGATGATGCTCCCACTTGACACACATCTTGCAACGTGAAGCAACATAAAAAGCCCGATACCGATCGCACCGTTCGTACGTTTAATCGTCATCAATCCAATTAGAATCCGTCCCGCATGGGATTGCAAACCATGCCTCGTTGATTCGTATGCAAATTCGCCCCCATGACTCCTGTGACTTCTGCTCGCCAAACTCGCTCTGCTTCGATTTTTATCTCGCATCCAATAAATTCAACCATTCGCCGCACACCTTACCCACACCTACCCCCTCCACCCCCGATTGATTGGCGCATCATTAGGAACAGGTACGGGAGCGGGAACAACTCCTCCATGGCTCACAAATTACAACATCAAACCCGGGAACCCAAACCCGTGAGTGTGATTGTTTTATGTGTTGAGCAATATTTCATGCCCCACTCGGTAGCATCATCAAACAAGCACACATTTTACACCGAACCATACACACACACACACAGGGGGATTTAATGAATGAAAACGGTACCGGTCCACCTGCACATTAAATACAGCATCGGCCACCGGCGTTGACCGATGCATTGTTGCGGCTAATTGTCCGGGCTCGGTTAGAGGGACGTGCTGTGCGCTTGAAGAGATTTATTATTTGAAGCAATGCAAGCCATTTGAACTTTGGATCGCTCGGTGAGCACGTGAAGCGTGGCTTTAGAGGATTTTTTCCTGTTTGCTGTTGGCATAATGGCTCACATCAAACGGACCGGTCGAATGATTGGATACATTTTTAACGAACGGATTTGTTTAAGGATCAAATAACGTTGCAGCTGATAGAATGGTCTTGGCTGATGCTAACCGTATAACCGGTTCGAGAACGTGTATAGTAGTTTATTATTATTTTTATTTAACACAAAAACATTACATCACATCCCCTGGGACGGTTAAATGCAGAGTTTATTATCAAGGTAATATGCACGCAGCATGTAGGTCATGAGATTAATTCCAGCATTACAGCGTCATCCGTTCGTATATGAATCACGGTAAGCCCTCCCCGTAACACTTATGCTTCCCCATTATCGGCTTTATTCTTCCTTCAGTTTTAGTGAATGGTTTGTGTTTGTTTTTTATTCGTTCGTGCGTCCACTTTAATGTAGATCTAGTGTAATGTTGTTTTTTTTTCAGTTGACAGTAGAGCTATCAAAAAAGTAACTACCCAAGGAGGCACGTGGCCGTACTGGCCGTGCTACCTATTGCCTTTGTTCCGTGGCCTGACATTGAGCCAAATCGTGTCCTCGTGTATGAAGAAATAATTACCTAAAATTGTTATTACTCTGCGACTACAGTGCGGCTGCACAGTGTGCTATAGAAGGGTCTTAAGACTCTCGAGAGGTCGATCACAACCGTCGGATTTGCTTTTACAGTTTTCTTGACAGTCTAGTCGTGCGGCGGAAACAATCCTCTAATGATGGAGGCGTACCGAAAGACACTAGAACTTCGGGCAGAAATGTACTTATTTGGAGCAAGGAAATCGCGTAATTCATCGTCCCAAGGTCCTGCAAAGCATCCACCCCGCTGAGGTCTTCATCAAAACGATATTACCTGCCTCCTCAAGTACGACTATATCCCACAGTAAATCGAGCATAATCAACAGTACACGGGTATGTGGTGTGATTTTCTACACCATTAAAGCGCTGCATCACATCATCGCACCATAGACAAAAGCACACACACACACACACACACGTATCCGTGCACTCGTAAAGGTGTTTATTTGTTTTCTAGCACATTACCTTCGATACTTTGCGGTCAGCGCTTTCCAGCGCGTCGTGCAAGTCTTCATTGACATTTTCGAGTCGCATAAAAGCCATATTTCGCCACAACGTTCACAAGTGCTGCTCTAGAAACACCTTTTTTCGGTGAGTGTATACTTTTATGCCACCGAAATAAAACCTAAATGAACTCGCTGCGCGGGGGAAAAAGGGAAGACACTCCACACCAGTGACCCTTCAGTCGAATGTCGATCGTTTGTTGAAATCGTAACACAAACACTCTCGAAATAATTCCCCTTCGGGCTAGTGATGTGAAGGTGGATGGAGCGTACTGTTGGGAAAATGTACTCAAACGCTGGCGTGGGTTAGCTATTAGGGACTATTTTTACACTTATTTTTAATGGTTTTAAGTGGACTTATCGAACACTTTACCCGAGGAAGGTGTTTGTTCCAGATAAAACCCTTTTTTTTGGGGAACAATTCCCGCACCTATCGCATTAGTTCCTAAAAACTTTATGGCCATAAATATCCCACACATCTGCGACTTACGAAGCAATTCAAAATGTATCTGAAGTGATTTGGTTTCAAAATGAAAATAAAATATTCTCCTCTTTCGTGTAGTTTCTGCAGCCGAACGGTTTGCTTACCCCTTTCAAACTAAAAAATTCTTCAGTTTTATATACCGAATGAAATAGGAGAAAAAACCCACCCACCGCTACTAATCTGCAGCAAAACGCAGCGTGACGCTAAATGTGCCATTGCGCCGTGACACCAGGGGCTGCCTGCGCCTGAAAGGGCTGGACCGGAATGTCGAACGCGATTGATGACGGTTTGGCAGCTCTGGGCAGGGTCTTGCTTGGCTGTTATTTGTTTTTCCATTTGCGCTTCTGGTAAGAAAATCATTGCGAGGGCTGCTTTTTCGCTCCTATTTTGTGAGTGACACTGATCAAAGTGAAACCGTTACAACTAACTGAAGCGACTTGGGTGGCGCTCGCAACATAACGAACGGCAGGTCATGTCGGGTCGGGAAACCGCTGTCGTTTACCAGATTGGATTTGTTGGAAAAATGTCACCACGAGGTTCGCTACACATGCCACACTTGGTGACAATTTTAGGCTGAACTAGAAAAACATTCAAATTTAAACAGTTTAAATGACACTTCAATTTTCCTGATGAAAACCAAACACGGTTCTAATGTTTACCTTACATCTTTCTCCAATAAATCTCTCTACTAATCACACGGTTTGCATTGCATAATGCTACCGAAATTTGCACCGAAATTTCGAACGATTTATCGCTTCCGTAAACAAGCTTCCCGCTCGCTAATTCTATTTCATTCCTACCCAGCCCATGCAGCCCGGTTTAGGTGTTAACCTATGATCAAACATTACAGTAACACTTGGCACATTGCACCGCAAAATACTACTTTCGGCGAACGTGCACAAATATCAAACCAGGCGCTACCACACAAAGCAGAACCACAGCTGGGCCACGAATCGGGCGTTTATTTCAAGCAAGCAATGATGCCAATTTTCCCCGACCATAAAAGGCTTCGTTGCTCTGCTGGCGCGATGCGTAGCAAAGATTACAATTTTATTAGCACCTGTACGCCTCCGCCCACCGTGGCGATGGAACGAAATTGCTTCTGGCTGATTCGTTGATCGTTAATCGCAAATTCTGTCGCTATTTCGGGAAGCGTTCGTCGAAATATGTGTCCAGTGGAATTACTACTGTCCGGCCTGGAATATGTGCCACGATTATTAGCCATTCCTGGGGAGCCGGGAGGGGGAAGAGAATCTCAACACTAACCGACAAACCTCGAACAAGCGACCATCATGAAATAATCGTGCGCATATAGGTACGAAAATTGCAACCAACAGCAGGGCATTAGCTAAATCGGAATACCGCAGCTGCTGGAGGTCGAACATTTTGCGCTTTGAGCTCAACTGCTCACTTCCAAATTAAATGCACACGGAAGGGGAATGTGTGTTTTATTTGGTACTGTTTGCAAATGGCATAGTTTGCTCACACGTTTGTTTTTCAGCGCGAGAATCAAACCATGGAACTCAAATAGTAAAGCCTACCCTCTTATACATTGCGTTAGGTATGGACTTACGCGTAAATTGTAAAATAAAGCTTTAAAAGGCTTTTTTCGCACCAAACCACCGGCACTCGGATAGTTCTGAGCCGCGCAAAAACCGTCCATCCACTCCCTGACGACATTTTCCACATCGCACATCCATCAAATGGGGCCTTTTGCGAAAGTGCACACCTGTTTAAATCGGGCTGCCTTAAAACGATTCAGCTACCACGAGAACCGTACGCTAATAATCCGTCTTTACGATCATGAAGTAGATAAATAAAAGTCCCAACAACAAAAAAAAAAAAAGCGCAGCACTAAAAACTTTAACCCCGCCAAAATATTCTTGCCAACTCTCTCACGCCCTCTCAAGCGCACAAGAGAAAGGGACGCGGCGATCGGGCGGGCTTGAAAAAAGTGAACTTCACCGTTCCGAAAATGGTATTTTATTCGGCCCGTGACGGCCAAGTTCACACGCCCTCTACTACGCAGGCCACTGTCCCCAAACGGTGAGTTCGAAGCCCCTTCACCAAACCCGAAATCCCGAAATCCAAATTTTGATTAATCGGTGAAGTCGACAAATTCGAACCGCAATTCAAAACGGTGTGCCGTATTTGCCCGAAACCTGGGGAGCGAACTGGGGAGAGAGCGAAAAAGGTTAATATTCAAATACCCAATCCCTTCCGCCCCTGGGCGTGCGATATTAATCAGCCGAATCAGACTTCCCCTACCATCACCCACCAACAGCTGGCGGTGCAGGGAGTTTACCGATGGAACGTTTACTTATTTTTAGCGACACAAAAATGTCTCTCCAAGACGAGAAAAAAAAACGTCAGACTTGTGCGGGACCACAAGGCTCTCCCCGACAAACAGACGAGAAAGGCGAGCAAGGCAAGACGCGCAAAGTGCGTTTACGTTCCGCGTCAATTAAAGCCGCGCTTAGGCACTGCTCGTGACTCACCGCACGTCACCGGTCACGAAGAAGGTGCGGTCGGCAAGAAATAGTTCCCCAAGTCAAGGGCAACACTTTTCAATATCGTTCAAATTGGTTCACTGGTTGGAGGCAATAAAAGCTCCAATTTTTACCAAACTAATAGTAACCGCGCTGAAGGTTAAGTCTGTAAGGTATTCGAATCATTCGTCAGATAAATCGGATCTAAGCATCACATTATGTTATTTTATTATAATATAGTCAACATAAACATTTGCTTTTAACGCTTGGAATATTTTTCAATTGTAAAAACCAGAAAATAAAAATTGTTTTCCAACACAAGCTCCAGCATCACACCGTGATGCAATTACTCAACGTTAAACATACACCAACTCGAAAAAAGGCAACCCAAATCCTGGAATATTCATGCAACGAATATAAGCGTGGCCTGTACTCGTCCCCGGTGCACTCGGTGCACCTCTTATCCCGGATCGCATCACCGGTAACAGCAACATAAAATGCATACAAAAACAACTAAACGCACCCAATTTGCGTTACCCGAAAACATGTAAAGGGCTGAACCGAACCGTAATGGGTGGTCGCTTTAAACAGCCAGAGTCACGACGCCCATCAACCGGCGCACTCATCCCGAAGGTCGAAGGTTGCGTTCTGTTTTATTTTTTTTTTTTCTACTCTGTCAACGCATCGCCGACGATGGGCGATCGGTGACCACATCATCGCACCCTTAATCGAATCATTATCAGATCCAGTCGATACGACGAGGTGGGATGGCGGGGGGGGGGGGTTTGAAGAGGGGAGGCATGGGAAACAACACCGACTGTCCCCACACGAGACCGACAACAGAACAGTAAAAATAGGCCTCCCTTCACCGTTGGCAGCGTCATCAACCAGAAGCTACCCGGGCTGCCGGAGTCGGAGGAGTTGGGTGATGAAATAAAACGAGCCATAACAATCGGCACTTCCACTGTTTTGCCGCCCATGCACACACACGACCCCGATCGGATCTCGTGTTAAATGAGTTTCATAATTTAGTTTTATTGCCGGTGTAATGGCCAGTGATTGGTGAATGGTGGTGCTTTTTCCGCCCGTCATTGCTGCGCTCTTTGCGCCGTCATGAGGTGGAAAGTGATGCGTTAGATTGAAGTGCGGTAGCGGTAGCGCACGGGTGGTGGGATGGTGGAATAAACACAACCGGGACAAGTTTATCAAGCGCATCGCCATCGGGAAGCGTGTCATTGACATAATTTATTTATCATTACAACTGTTTGCTGCCGCAACGAGCGAAAATAACAAACAACTGCGGAACAAAGTTAAACGCTGGAGATTATTTTTTAAAGCATAGCTTTCGAGCTTGGAAAAGGTTTGAAATTCAAAGTCGCTTTTAATTTATTTAAATCCCGATAGATTTAAAAAACTGCTGAACCGATAGAAATTACTACCTTTAAAACATTTTTTGTACCCATTTTGACTATAATATAAGTGTTTCAATAAGTCGACATTGAACAGTCTGTCCCAAAAAAAAGGTTCTCACAACTCAATTCAATTCTACTCTGCCCTCAGGGTATTCAAACTTAAAGCACTTTGCACATACTGGCACAAAAGAATCAAGTTTTAATGTTTCTCCATGGTCTCCTTGGCAGAACACATATCCCAGGTTGTTAGTCGACCGTGCAATCAACTGCAATCTAAACGATCCGAAGACCCCAAATACATCCTGCTTCATTGATTGTAAATGAATTAAGAATGCATTTCGGCCAAAAAAAACACAACGTTGCCAAAGATACGTGATAAATGATCATTTTAACATCGTTTCCCCGTTTTGCGGTGTGTCCCTGCGAGCTGGATACGTATCCGAACACTTAATTCGCCACACATTAACGCCTCGGAACACGATCGCCGATTCCACAAGATAACACAAATTATAACACCTTGCGAAGTAACGCAAAAAATGCAAACCCATAAAAACAGGTGCGCTTTAACGCATGACCCAAATCGATTCGTCAATATCCTTCTCTTCTCGTCCAATCACCACTAACAACAACAACAAAAAAATACACATGGATCCCAGGAAACGAGAGCCCACAGCGCGGCATATCGTGCCCAATCTGGTGGCATCGTTTTACGCAGACACCGTAACCGTTTTACTCGAACGCATGTCAGTACTGTCAAGAACCGTCAAAACTCTGGCGCACCTCTCGAACCCATTCGGATAGTGAAGGAACACGTACACAAGAAAAAAGGGAGCAGCCGGGCTATAAGTGTTCGTTCCGATCTTCGGTTCGTCTCAATCCGTCGCAATCCGATTATAGTTTTACGCAGGTCTTTTTTTTCTGCAAAAATATCCATACCCGGACCCTCATCGGCAACCTTGGATAAATACGGTCTCTTTCTCGCACACGGATCTAACTCGTTTACGTAACACCGAACCGATCAATCGAACTCAATTCTAAGCCTCGAATGGTTGGAAAGGCGTTCGAGAAACATTCATAAATCACTGCTTTTTAATCTGAATTTACTAGTTTCATAGTGGACGGTGGGGACAAAGCAGGAAATTTGAACGGCAGCTCCGGAATCGAGCTCGATGAAAAAGGGTTCAAGAAACTCTACGGAGGATATATGCATTCCTTTCGAGCTAGTCAAGCAAAATTTAATAGGCAATATACTACCGATAGAAGTGGACCCAAAGTGATCGCAAAGCAGTGAAGCGTACACCAACTCATTAGAACAACTTCGAGAGCTAGTTTTTTTCGATCTCCCTGCTTTCGATTTCAGTTTTTTTTTTTGTTAATATTTCACGAAAACCACTTCATTAGGGATGTAGAAATGAAGCAAGTATAAATTTATCGCGTGAGTTCCCCAGTTCGACTATGTTTCTTTTTCAACGTGGGTGACTACAACACTTCTTTCGGTGCGTTTTTCCAACACACCGGCTACTAGATCACCCAAATCTGTAGGTGCACTCTCGTTATGGTAATTACTTGTGACATTACATCCACCAGGCCAAACGCAAGTGATATCGCAACAAAGAAAAAAAAAGCTCAGCAACTAAACGGGACGCACACATTTCGCACACGCAGCGCACCGGGGAAACATTTTTCCTTCCTCCGCCGATAAAAATATGATCCCACCGAAGCGGGGTACAAATATCGTGCAACATCGGGTTCCGACTAATGGTGACCATTTAGGAACACGCAGCGCTCGGCTATTTCGCGAACGACCAGCGTTCAATATTTGCGTACAATTCTAACGACACGACTGTCCGGTGCGAACTAGCAATTGACTAGCATGCTGGAAACGGGTGTGAGGTGGGAAAACCTTGCGCACGATAACGCTGAATAAAGGAAGGTAGTTTTATGTTCGTGCAGCTTCACCACGAACACATGCGTTTGCATTCTGGAGCGGACGGAAAGACTCGAACGAGGAGGCCATAAAGGCGGTGGCAAACGCGTGCACCGAATTGGTCGTTATTTTAATCGATTCTGTGGTTTCTGAATTTTTCTAGAGTTTTCAGTGCCATTCTGTTTGCAAATGGTGTTCAGGCAGGTGTATGAGTGCACATAAACACTAACTTCAATAGCTTCAAATTGCTTGGATTAACAATTTAGTCAATAAATGTGTTCCATAAAAATTGGAGTAAAACTAGCATTTTTTTATCATATAAATTAAAAGTCTTTTTACAATTCTAATGACAAATTCATCACTTGAGTTTTTTTATATTGCATATCAATGTTTAAACTATTTACACTCAAATACTAGTTACCTTTAGGAAAAAATATTCACTACATATTTCCGCTAACCATATTTACTTCGTATTGAATGATTTATTTGTTTTTTCTTGCAGTCTTTACTGCACTCCTACTCTTTCATACTTAAAATCACACGTTAATGCTGAAGAAATAAACGCTTTCCTGTTGCATTATGACTAATAGCTTGGTGACATTTTCCATTCTCTGCACCACCATGCTTTGGATAACTTTTGAGCATTTCCACCGCTCACCAGACCAACGACGTTGCAGACACGGCATGCAGGGTAAATATTATTTATTTATCCAATTTTCAAGAGAAATATCGATTATTCAACTCGAGTGAAAAAAACCGACCGTTACCCCTACGAAAAACTGGTACACCAAATATCGCTACAGAATCTTAACACCCCAAGCTCCGAGGTTCCTTACGCTGTGACTGCACCGTTTGCACAATAATGTTTGCAATGGCGGAATTCGAACCAGTTCCCATCGTAGATTCGTTCCTTTTTTCGGTCACTATGTCCAGTATCCGTGCATCTGGTGGAAGCAAATACCCCCATAACTCTTTCCGAGCCCATAATTTGCATCGTTCCGTACTCCAACCGTTCCACATGCCGTTCCACAAGCACGAGCGAACGGTGAAGGCAAGTTTAAGGTAAAAATTACTGTGCACCCACTACCAACAGTGGCTCAGCGATCGACGCGAACGGGCAACGAGAGATTTTTGACACACGGATAATGCACCTTTAATGCATTTACCTCCGCGTAGAGTTTTGAGTAATCGATTGTAGCAAGTGGAAGCAGTTAGTGGGTGGTATGCACGGGTAGGGAAGGTTCCAAATTCTTCACTAATTGGATAAAGCTGGTCCTGCTACTGCGTTGCTACTCTAGGCTAGTATTCGTTGCACCTTTGTTTCGTATGTGTCTTTGAAACACACAAAGAAGACAGTAATCTGGTTGGAATAATCCTTACTTATGCTGAAACAAACGAGGTTTTCTTGAAACGAACTCGTTATTGAACACTTTCACTTATCGCTTCTGATACTACAAACACACAGAGCATAATGGTCATTATTTAATGTTTAAACATTGGAAGTTGCTAAGCAACCCTTCGAAACGATCGATCACGATTCACCTTTGCCATCGTTTATCGAGAAGCTCTTGTTTATCGAAAGAGCTACCCTTAGAGCAGTCTCTAAGCAATAACCTACTAATAGTATACCAACCGATGCGAAATGACCGCTTGGGAAATTGTTTTATCGACCTCTAGCTAACAAAACCACATCTCGCTGCAAAACGAAGAACTACAACGCCTCAGCTTGTGGCGCAAGCGACGAACCCGAAGACACGTACCGTCTTTGCGATCTTTCTGATCGCCGAGGGGTTTCACATTCGTTCACAAATCTTTTTGATCATCTTACGGGAAAACCGCGCACTCACCTGCGTACATTGTGTAGCATGGGCGACCTTGATCAACAGGTGACATTTAAGAGAAGAAGAACGTGTCGTCTGAAAATTACAACACGCATCTGCTCCACATCCGCCCGCAATCGATTTAAAGTGAGCGCAAATTTCGATCGAAGTGGGTTGAAAAATTGTTTTCCTTCCCAGCGTTTGTAACGTTCGTGGTCACAATAGAAGCACCCTATTGCGCCACACTACATTGCGTGCCCGATAGTTGGAACCACGGGCAGGTAAAACAGTGATTAATACCGTTCCATCGGTCGCGCTGCGTCGAGCGTTCCCTGCAATTACCCTGGTGGTAAGAATTGATTGCATCTCGTGCTGCATACGGCACACGGCCACCGTGGCCCATTCATCACACGGACCCGTTAGCGAGGGATTATCGGTAGGTAATGCTCAATTCGTGGCCATTTCAGGGATCAGCGCTGTTGTTACGGTGATCGAATCGTCATGCGATTGATGTGCATTCCTTTGAGTGACAGTGAACTTGAGCTGTGACATTTCTCTACCCATTTTTGGAGCATCGCAAACTCTCGATTTCATGGTTCAGTGGTATTAAACGATCGCTTAAGGCGTGTAAATGATGAACCAAGCAGTGATAAATGGTGCAGCTTGTTAATAAAAGATATGAAAAATTGACCATTCGGTGGGTTGGGTCATAAAGTTCGTATGATTGTAATGCAATGAAAATATATTTACTGAGATTTATTTAAAGTTTGCTCACATTAGTTGAGAAATTGTATTTCAAATAATATGAAACACCAACAATGTACTCTTTTTATAAAATCAATTTAAACTAAACTAAATTGTTTTTCCTTTTTAGAACCCGCTAGAGATGTAAAATGTACATATCCGTTTCGAACTCCTAACCATAAACATTGATGATTAATCGCCACTAATGCGTTCGACATAACTCGCACACGCTCAAGCCGTCCGGGACGGAAGGAAACGTTTAACCGGTGCAAGGTTAGATCATGCGGCGGATGCTGGCGCTCCTCAATTTTAGCGCCCCTCGTATAAATAGAATCTATAATATGGTCCACTCTACGGGCTCGGGTTGATTTTCGGTTCCGTGATTTGTGTGCAGATCATAAATCATGCGTTACAGATCGGTTCCCTTTTTTTGTGTGTACCGGCACAGTTTTTTCTTGATGAATTGCTTAACTCGTGTCGTCACGTCGAGTAATTGTTACCTGCGTCTAAGGTGTGAACGGTAGATAAATTCTTAATTTATATTTATTGTGCAATCAGATGGAGGACAATTCAGAGCTGAACAAAGTCAATCAAATTATTCCGCCACATTTTCCAGGGCTTCATGATTAAATTAATGAATTTGCGAATTCGAAAACTATTTCACATTCCATTGACCGACTTTTTTTTGTTTAAACTAAATCATTATGTACATATACCATTTGCTTGCTTTACATGTACAAAAAGAATCGTAAAGTCATTCAGTTTGCACCCCTCCATTAACAATTCACCAATCCAGCATGAAAACGCCTGAAAGTATGCTATTCTACAACACCTGCTCTAACCAAAGGTGCAAGTACAGTAATAGTCAAAACAATCTAACACAAAATTTGTAATAATTATTTTATTATTGCAAGACGGATATTTTTTACGACTCGTGTTGTTATTATCTTCAGCATTCTGCTACTTATTTTTCTAAAGTATACTTGCTGAATGTGCAGAAAAAACCCCCCGAACGTTTGGTTGACTATGAGCTAAATATCTCAATCTATTGCTATTTTCACATCATCCTATCGGCACACAATATCGTCGTTCATTACTTTATCACTAGATTGTAAAGCTTGTTGCACGAGTAGTTCGTAGATCGGAAACGGCCTCATAAGGTTCCATTACTCTCGTCTATCAAGAGAGCAAATCGTTTTAATACTACTTGCACAGTTCCGAGCATTAAAGGCTCACCAAGCGCCTTCACGATAAGCCTCGGCACGTAATGAATTCCTCGGCACGTACTGGGGAAAACATGTTCAATACATGTACGCTTCCGTCGAGTCGAAGACAAAAGGGGTTCCATTATCGACAGAAAAAAATATCGACCTAGCCACTGGGTATGTTTGCGTCCAAAATGTCATAATCCTTGTTGGTCGATGTAGCCATATTAAATAGTCAGTTCCCAGACGATTACGGTTTACCGGTCAAAAGCAGCATAAACAAAAGGGGCCACAGTTCGAGGTGAAACTATCTTCATTTAAGGATTAGTGCCGTCCGAATACCCTGCGATAAGCACACTGTGATAAGCATAAGTTGTATGAAGATGGTGTAAATTGAAGCCCACATTTTGGTGTAGTGATAATCATTCGGGGTTTATAGTTTTCCTGTTTTAGAACCACTATTTAAGCGATGGAGCATATGTAATTCTTCGATGGTGCATTCGATGGTTTGAAAGGTCTTACAGTTTTAATTCACTACGGCATACCATCAGAAGGAATTAGAAGGCCACCGGCCATTCCCTGCCATCGAACAACGGACACTGCTTTATCCTTCATCCTGCTCCTTCCAAATGCGTTCCAGCTGCTGTAATAAACTACACCAACACACATGTGAGGTTTATGATCAATACAAAACAAATTTTCTGATCGATCGCTCATTTTTATTGACAAACTCAGTTGTCAGGAAAAAACCAACAAACCAGAACGCCAGTACACATAGCTGCTATTGGAGCTATGAAACCAATTAGCAGTAAAGTTCACAGACACTGCGAAACGGTATACAATACAAACATTGATAAAAAAATCCCTCTTTCTCGGACGGAACTTCGAGAAGAAACTGTGAAGCCCGAAAGAAGCTTGAATCTTAGTTTAGGCTTAGCAGAAACACGATAGAACTCCACTGGAACAAAATCACTAAACATCTTCCACCGCGTTGTCTTTGAGAACATGGCAAAGCCTAGAACAAACGGACAACATTGACCGTCGTCTACTTGCGACGGAAACGGAATCGATATCCACTGGCAATAAATCTAATGCCGGTGCGTGTGGGTTCCATTGATACAGTGTGAACAGTGTTTCATTCACTGGATGAATATAATTCCAGTTAACAAATTAGGTAAAAAGCAATATTCAAAAACATGTATCGCATACATGGTTTAAGAAACATAACTTATCGTAAAACAAACATTCTCATCCAACAGTAAAAAAACGTTACAATAATTCCACACACCTAACTTGCTTGCACCAACTGAAACATAAACAATATTATTTCTCGGTGGAAAACAGACACAACGCGCGATAACTAGAACGTCCTCCGCAAAGACAGTGGAACGAACGCAAACCAATCGGTTATTTATGGTTCTGGGCAAGATTTATGTTCTTCACGGCCGTTTCGCTGATTCACTCGTCGAAAGCAATAAAGAAACCGGGCACCAGAAACCGCATCGAAAACCGTATCCGCCAGGGCCATAAAGCTAAGCTGGGCAGGAAAACTTATGCTGTAGCTGGGCGTTAACGTTGGTGTAGGTTTTACCCAATATTTCCCTGCCAAAGGCATGTCTTTAATCTTCGCAATAATCATTACACATTTCCTAACAATCGTTCGTGTATATACTTTAGGTGCTTAGAGCAATCTAAACACTAGCTAAACTGTGAAAATATTAAACTTATTTTTTAGTGAACAAAGTCCGAAACAAAACGAAACATCCTTCCACGTAACATTAACATAATAAATTCTGTAGCTCCGTTGAATGAATTTTCCTCCGTCGCATTCCAAATCCCAAATCTCTATGAACGACTACTCGATTCCCAAACGAACCATACCTAGATCCTGTGTACTTCATCAACTCAATCAGAACCGTGCGCCGCAGTGTCTACGGCCATTTGCTGCTGCTGTACACTAAATCTATTAGAGCTTCCCAGCCAACCGTACCAGCGTCCAAAATAATCCGTAGAATGGGGGAGGTCTACAAACAAACCCAACCCTGATTAATCACTCCCGAGACGTTCGATTGTACCCCGTGTCTGTCAGTGTGCGCAACGACGCACAGTGAAAATTCAATTACACCAGCCCCCGTGGGAGACCTTCGGCAGGCATTAAAGTGTTTAATGAGGCATGGATGGGAACGGCTCCTTTCCCGGGGGGAGGCCCCGGTAGGATAACCTCGCAGCGCTCGTCGGTTCTGGTTGAGCGAAAGATTTGTGGTCGCCCGAACGATCCGGGTCAGCAACAAATGGTTGAGCAAAAAAAAAAACGGACAATCCTCGTCACTTTTCAAGCCAGTCGCTTCATTTGGGACAACTTCCGAAGCGGAAACAATTCTAACCTTCCGCGAACCCAATGGTCACGAGGTGTTCCGGCCTTCCCAACCGGAACCGGGGGCAAAATGGTGCAGTGGAAATATAACAAAATCATTCGACGGAGCCTCGCCCGCTTCGGTGGCGTTTATTAAATTGTTCATCGATATGATTACGGAATTTAATTAAATCAACAACTTGCTACCACGGGTCGGTCTACCGCAATAACGATGATGATGAAGATGAGGATAATGGCGCATCCTAAATCCCGCCGCCGTAAACAGACGCGAGACGTCGCGAACGTAGGCAGTAAACAGCGCGTGTCATAAAGTTTCGCCGAACATCGTGCACACATATTTCGCCCATCGTTCCGCGACGACTTTCCTGCGCGGGATGCATCCTTTCGCATACAATGGGGTAGCTTGTGCGAGAGGGAGTGTTTCTAATTAAAACGGAAACGCATATCCTGGCGGAATGGAAGCGACCGCCATAAATCTTGCCCACCAGTTCCAGAGAGCAGCACCAAACCAGATGCAGTAATAGCGACCAGCTTCTTAGGCTTCCCGAGCAACATCGTTGCCGGATCAGTGTTATTTGGTGTTAAGTGCGGCTCCGGAACGTCAGGCGATGCCCGTTTTACTACTCACGGGCGCCATTTTGCGGCAGACGACTAAATCAATTATCGAACCGTTGCTTGGCGGCGCGACTGAGGCGTAATGAAATAAACCGCAAATCGACCGCAGCTGTTCTGGTGCGTACATAAATATGTGAGCTAAATTTAATTGCGTTCAAGAAATAGGGATAACTAATACTGTATATAATTTAAGTTTTTCTCATGAAACATGACATTAAGCATAAAGTGTTAGAAAAATAAAAAATATTTTCTACATAAAAACGTTCTTAGTTCATTCAAAAATCGTATTTCTTAGCAACCATTGCCATCACTTGACGGATAGTGAAACGTTATCTTCAAATCCAGCAGGCTTTGAAAGAATAGTTTTGGATACTTTGTTTCTAAAATTGTCTATGTTACGCTCTTTGCAAAGAAAAGCAACACATTTCCACTGCGTTTTTAATCCACTTACAAGCACAAAACTCTCTAATGAATTGTTCACAAGTATTAACAGCTCCATTCCTAACCGCAAATAGAAATGTGTCACACTCATCACATCAATTACTTATCACTTTTACTACATTCCACAGCCCGTCACGAGATAGTACAATCAGACCTTCACTCGTCTGCGCTCGTGATCTTGATCTTAAACTCGTTATGCCTTCATGCTTTACGGTGGTGGTGGCAGTGGCAGTGGCGGTGCAAATTGAGCAACAAACCAGCCAATTAGCAACCGAGGGGCTAATGTGCAGTAATAAATAAATCCGCTAACGTGTGACGCTTTCAAATCGCCCGTGTCAATAACGAAAAAGTAACCACCGCCGCCCCAGTCATCAAACGTACGTATGTAAACAAACAGCTTCTTGGGCGGCGCTTTGCTGATAGTGACATGTTCCAGTGGTAGATCGCCCGAGTTCTTCCATCCTATCATGGCCGTAATCACGTGAACTGCTGGCACATTACTTACCCCTCTCAGCTGAGGGACTTGCAATGCAATATCTGAAAATGTAAAAAAAAACCTAACACGAGACTCGCACGTTCGTCTCACGTGTGTCCAGATAGTTCCCTCTGTACCAACGGCAAAACGTTGCTATTGATGGTCGAGTTTAGTCTGGTTAGTTATTTTTAAACTGACGAACAACCTTTCGCTCCAGTTGTCTCTGCCCGTCCTTTGGATTCACACGTCTAATCATGGCCGGAGTCGCGTGAAAACACGCTCAATACCTGGTCGTAATGGAGTAAAAATATAGCATCTCATGCGATTGTCGTTTTAGAGGCCTGTCTACTGCTTACTAGTACCGGCGTACTTTGCTGAGCAGGGAAACTCACATCAGCAGATTGAAGCGTTTTGGTAATACCAAGGACGCGGAATCTTCAATTAATGTACAACTAACCCTCCAAGGTTTTCGACATTTTCATTCCATCTTGTAAAGTTACAGCTAGTCAACAAGGTCACGAGGCATCTTAACATGACTAATCAGTATTGTAGACTAAACGCGTAATGTGTTGTTTTGATCCAGGAACTTATCAACTCATTCGATTATTGCGACAATCCCCATCCCTCCTCCGTCATCGCGCACTGGCGGCACAAAAGACATCACCTGCTTGTATCACGTTCCAGCCTCGCAAACATCTGGTCTCCACGCGGACCACGCGGAAAAGCCAACTTGTCTGTTTGTCCGCGAAGCATTTCATACACATTCTGACAGCTTCAAATGAAGCAGCGTCGCATCTCACTGCAATTGACAGCCAATTGAGCAAACGTCAGTGAGCAAATCCCAAGCGCCGGCGCATCCACTAAGTCTTCCGTCGCCGTTATCAGCGTACGTCCGGGGATGATGAGACCTCCCAGACCGTGGCCAACAGCTTAAAACACGTCAATGTCGAAACACGGCGAGACGCGACTTTCGTCGCCACTCACCACGTGCATCCCGTCCAGACTTCATACTCCCAACAAATCCACTTTTGACGCACGCAAGTGCACTAGAACGTCAGGTTGCATCTCGCACCGTATTAGCAATATTTCGCGGAAATGCTCGATTGCAAGTGGCGCTTTAATCTAGCCTTGACTAGTTCTGTTGCCCGTTTGCATACAACGATCCACCAATGGCCGGCGAATCGCCGCTGTTAATCGTCAGTGACAAATTTGTGGCTTTGTATTTGGCGGTTTTTGGAGAGCGTGGCGTATAGCAGCCGTATGTATCGTCCATGTCTGAACACCGTCAATTTGTCTGCAATTAGCAACGGTAACGTGCTAAGTTGCAGGCTGGGGCTGGGGGATTTATATGGAAATACGGGTACCATTAGATAGGACTAAAGCGGGTTTGCTTAATTTACCTTTCAGGATGCAGGATGGCCCGATACGGCACTCGGTACGCTTCAAACGAACGATTTTGCTTCGTTTACGATGGGATGCGTTACGAGGTGGATCTCGAAGACTTTGTAGTACTTTGTGTTGAGTAATTAGATCAAACAATGGATCATTACATGCTATAAAGACAAGGAACGGGCTACAAACTTACAAACGTACTATCTGTTACATTTAAAAAAATATATATTAACATTGCAAAAAGACCCTTACGACACAAGCAAAGCTTATTTTTCAATAAAATCCCAAAGATTGAACGTACTCATTCATCAGTCGAACCTAATTATACCCTCCTGTATGGGGTTAATTTTCGAAACGATCGCTCGGAAAATATGATAGCTACAGCAACCGAACGAAACTTCTCACCCCACTGCCCCCGCACTATCACCCAGACTAAATGGACAATAAAATTCTCCCACCAATGTGTTTGTCTTCCACCGGCAGTGATGTGCTTAATGGCTGGTACATCCCCGCCAAAGCCAAAAGTACCCGTTTGCCAATATTCAAAACACGTTCTCCAACCCCGCGCACGTGGTGTAATGGCCACGCCAAACACAAACGCAAACAAATTGTTTTTCTCTCTATTTTTTCGCACTCTCAAAGACACTGCAGGCCTTATGCGAGTGTATAGCAGCGTCAGAGTAACAGACACAAATGGAAGTGCAAAACCGGAGGTCGGAGCGAAAGCATTACCAAAGTGGAACCGGCTTAGGGGCACGTTCATTAAAGTCGTTTTGCATTGACTACGACATCCAGAACTCGCCGCTCCGCTAGCGGTCATTATCAGGGTTTGTTGCCGTTGTCCAAATCGGAGCCGGTGTTCTTCAACCGCTCTGCTCGTGGTCCATCACGTGACCACGCTGGTTGCCTTCTCTCAGTGATGGCGGCGTGGCGGTGGTACTGTACGTGGCGCACGCATCGAACACGAGCCATGCTGGCGCCCCGAATTCTCAAACTCGCAGCCAAAGGTACCTCAAAGAATTGCAGACATCGTATCATCTCTCCCACCCGGCTGTCACGCACATACAAACGATACTTCCTTCACGTCCCGCTCCGAGAGCACTCCGAGATGACGATCTTCTTTCACTGGTTCACCGGCCCTCAAGCAATCTCGCACGCGGTCAATAAAATGGTTTACTCTGTTTTACAGCCGATCGTATTAGTGTATGAAAGGGAGGGGAAGAGATCTTCCCGCGTTCCCCTTCCATACCAGGCCCACGCCCCAGGCACGATCGTCATCATCGGGTTCGGGGCTTCTGTCAAACGTGGGTCGGCGTTGTCACACCGATAAGCGCACCATAAACATGCGTGACGGTGCCCGATTGTCACGTTTATCGGCAAGCCATGCGCCCGCAGCCGCCAAAAACCAGTATAGTAATGTAAACAAAAGTGCGTCTGTTTTGTTTGTATCGGTGGATGATCGGGTAGGTATCACTCACCGACCGTCACGCGCTCCCCAAAGGCCGGTGTGGTGTATTATCACTCGTTCCTATCGAACGCATCGTCACCCGCACACGATAGAACCCGCCAGCATCATCGTCTGATTGAAGCTTTGTTTGACGTTTACACAAACGGCGAACTTTATGGAAAGTGAGGCAGACGGACGGTGTCGGCAGTAACGGGACGACGGGAAGCGGCGATCTCTGCGACAGCATGTGGAGCACGTGAGTGCAGGGTAGCCCATCACCTCGCCGAAAGAGAGGCAGAAATTCGTCACGGCCACCTCAACCGGGGTCGCTCGATTGTCAAGACTATTGCGCCCTCTCTCCGCACGCCTGGCTCCGTGGCGTTATCGCGCCTATTTGTTCGCAGAGTTCCCCTTCCTCCCTGCTTACCTAACCGCGAGCACGATCGGTTCCCTCTCCACCCGTCTCACCCCAAGTGCCCAGCCACAGAACCGGACCGGGGCAGTAGGTAGGTACTAGGCCTAGGTGTACGACGTTTCCCAGTATTTAAGCACGATCGGCCCGGCGAGAAGGTCATCAGACGGCTTTTGGCGATCGCTTGGACGCTCGAACGAGCACAGTGAAAGTGTACGACACCTGCACCCGAAACTACGGAGTGTCAGCAAGTGTGCGTGTGTGCTGCTGCTACTGCTGTGGCTTCCCCAGCACAACACAAACCCGATCGATCGAAACCGATCGAAACAGCAGCTGCATACTTTTTGTGTTTTACGTGATGGCTGCTCGAGTGTTTGCTGCGTGTTGATGACGTTTCGGAATCGCACCGCATTCGTTAGTGAAAGTGTCCAGCTAAAACTTTTGCACCGAGAAAACAAACACTAAACCATCGTTCCGTTCTCGTGTGTTTGCATTCCTGTCCACACCTGCAGTATGGCGTCCAGCACGAGATTCGCACCGACACGGTGCCTGTTATTGCTGCTAAGTGGTCTATTATTCGTTCTAATCTGTGGTGTGGATCACGCACAGGGTGCTTCCGTTTACAAATCGCCCAATCTCGACGGTATGTATCAAATCGCGCAACAAGCGAAAGCTCTTGGCAGAATGGAAGATATAGGGATTGAAATGTTGACACGCTCGGCTACTCATAGTAAATAAGCGCAACGAATGACTTGTCAATTTCTCCACACATTAGACAGAATTATTTCTACTAGCCGATAAGTAATTTAATAGACATGTGATTGTGTTAAATGTGTCATTTTAAAAAGAATCACCTTCTTAACCTTGTAACAAAAAACATTTGCACAAAAAGCAGCGAAAAAACGGTCACGGTCATACGGTTGCAGATTCGTTTTGGCCGCGTTCGTAGTTTCAATCGAACAATTGTTCGCGGTCTTGACACTAGCAGTCGATTTAATGCAGTCTGATGACCAGTTTGTGGTTATGTTTGCAGAGTTTTTTATGCTTTTACTATTCAATGCTATCCATTTTGTTCATCCCATGGTCATTGTGTTTGGTTTTAGATATAATGAACCTGACGAACGAGTTTTTGATATGTTTTTGTTACAAAAACTTCTCTTATCTATCATAGCATGCAGCGATTGGATACAGACTACATCCAACATTCGCTCGTACGGTCAAATGCAAAATGAATAGTAATTAACTGCACACTTCACAGCAGGTCTCCGCACAAGCCCCGATAGCAACAGTGGCAGATTCAGGCATCGCGTTAAAACTGCCCACCAAAAGGCAAAAAAAAACAAAAATAACACGTGACTGATAGATCACTACCGGACTGATCGTAATCGTATCTCTATTTGCAAATCAACTTCAGACACTAATTTCCCAGAGCTACAGGGATGATGTATGCAGCCCGCAAAGAAAATCCCCACGGTAAACCGGACGGTCGATGCAAAGCCGCAACGCCTACTCTGTGGTAATTGCTCCACAAACTAGAGGGAAATATCTCTCGGTGACCAGTTGCATAATATCTACCATTTCCGCCATTCTGCCATGTCCAGCTGGTGGTCGGAATCCGTAGTAGAGCAACATACACTGGGAGCATGGTGCGGCACGTGCTGGAACCTTAAGACTACTCGCCTGATGTCTATTTTTAGGTCCGATTGCGACGACTGGCGTTTGATGCTGCGATGCATGCGGGACCGGTTTTATTTTCATTTTTAATGCGAAACAAATTGAGCAAGATTGAAGTGCGGCGTAAGCTGGAGCTGATTGCGGCATCGGCACTAGGTTGTACAGTTCGTGTACAACCGAATGCCGATCGAGCATTGCACAAGCGGTTATCAAAGTGTGTTGTAGTACAAGGAAGCGAGCAGACGATGCCTGATCAACAAACAAATCGCTCTAATCGCATCGGATGTCTAGCTCATAGTTCATCAACGTGAAACCGCTTGAATCTAATTCAAATCACTTCTCGCTCACCATTTCCAGATGCCCGCTATTGGCGCCGCAATGCTGAAAATTACCTCAAGAAAGTGCTCACGTACGACGAAAACCGTCGTATGGTGCCGTCCGCCGCGAAGAACATCATCATCTTCGTGGGCGACGGTATGGGCATCGCTTCCCTATCAACCGGGCGCATCTACAAGGGTCAACTGGTTGGCCGTTCTGGTGAGGAGGAACAGCTAAGCTTCGACAACTTCCCGAACACGGGCTTCTCGAAGACGTACAACACCGACCGGCAGGTACCGGACTCGGCCGGTACCGCGACCGCCATGTTCTCCGGCGTCAAGACAAAGTACGGTGTGGTCGGCGTCGACTACACCATCACCGAAACGAATCTGGAAGCGGCCAAGGTATCGTCGTTCATCGAATGGGCACAAGCGGAGGGAAAACGGACGGGCATTGTGACGACAACGCGTGTGACGCATGCGACTCCGGCCGCCTGTTTCGCGCACAGTATCAGCCGAAACTACGAGTGCGATGCGTCAGTGCCGGTGAACATGAAGAACCGCGTCAAGGACATTGCGCGCCAGATGATGGAGGATGCGCCGGGTAAGAACCTGAACGTGGTACTCGGTGGAGGTCGCAACTATTTCGGTGCCTCGATGCCGGATCATCTTAAACCGAGCTACAAGTTCCAAGGTGCGATGGAGAAGACATGCATCCGCACGGATGGACGCAACCTCGTGGAGGAGTGGAAGCAACGTTGGAATGGTACGGATGCAGCCTACGCCTGGAAGACGTCCGATTTGCGTGATGTTGATCTGGACACAGTGGAGCACTTGCTGGGTCTGTTTAACGACGATCACCTTAGCTACGAAAAGGTGCGAGATCGAACGCCGGACGGTGAACCGTCGCTTAGTGAAATGACTGAGGCTGCGATCAGGGTATTGCAGCGTCCGAACTCGCCAGGATTTGCCCTCATGGTGGAAGGTGGTCGCATCGATCATGCTCACCATCAGAACCATGCACATCTCGCACTGACAGAGATCGTTGAGCTCGACAAAGCAGTCGAAACTGCACTCAACATGGTCGATCTGGACGAAACGCTCATCGTTGTGACGGCAGACCATTCACACGCGATGACCTTCAATGGATATCCGAACCGAGGAAACGATATCTTAGGTGAGTGAGAGCGAATTTCAGCTCGCCTTTAAGCATCAGATTTACTAAAAACCGCTTCTGTTCTGTTCTTCACGCAGGCTTCGGTAATCGTCCGAATGCAACCCCGTACGAAACGATCACGTACGCCAATGGGCCCGGATATCTGCAGCACCGCTGGAACAGCAGCAGCCTGCTCAGCGAGGAGTCTACCGACTGGGGAACCTGGATCAAGCTAGATAAGCTCAACCGCAGCGATGTTTTGTACCGGCACCTGTCCGCGTTTCCACTATCGGACGAAACACACGGCGGTGAGGATGTGGCCGTGTTTGCTTCCGGACCCGGTGCGAACCTGGTGCGCGGTACGTTCGAGCAGAATTACATCGCGTACGTCATGAGCTACGCCGGCTGCATCGGACCGGCCAAGCGACTGAACACTGCGTGTGACGACGGATACCGTAGAGCGTCAACCAAAGCATCCGGTGCTCCACGACCCACGATCAGTATTGTGCTAGTCATCTCCCTCCTGCTTGCCATCGTTAGGTTAGTCGAACGAAAGTAATTGTTTAATGTTTTTTTTCGTATTCTATCATGTAAGTAATCGTAGCAATCATTGTTTGATTAGATGCTGGCGTTTCTAACAGACAACTAGATGAGAAGTGCAAACAACAATTTGTAGAAAAAATAGACAAATTCTCCTCAAATCGTAAGCAGAAGCCATCATTCAAGTATTCTTTCCCGGCTAGTACTACTGACCTAGTGGCCTACAAAACGAAACTCTTTAACTCCCGGGATCGTGTAGCAACTTACACAGCTCTTTATTATTTCTTTAAAAATCATCTCACCCTCCCACCTGCATGCGCTGTTTATCACGACGTTGAAGTATAATGATATGCTTCCTCCCTTCTTCGAAAATCAACCAACGAATTCCTTAGAGAATAAGATGCGTATGTATTCATTTTCCGCTTGCAAGAGAAGACAAAAACGCTTTTCTTTCACACACACGCAAACAAAGGATTGCAACCCTCCATCATCTACCGCACACTTCCAGGCAATTCAGGCAACACCATTTATCACACGACGCACCCCATAAATAAGGTGCCAAGCGGTGCAAGAAATGAATGCAAATCTCTCCTCTTCGCTTCACGCGATACGCTACGATGCAGCATAAATGTTCTATACCGGGTACCGAAGCCGGCATCTTCCACACGAAAAGGTTCTCCCTACACCTCGCCTTGCTTTTATCCTACCAACACAATAGGGCCGTCACCTTGCTGCTTGCTTCGAATGAACTTTTTACCTAGTTCATCCCATGGGCACGGTACTAACTATCGCCACTAGTGTGACCCCTTCCAGCGTGCTCGTTATCATACGCAGGTCATACGATAAGCAGGGGGGCAACATTCGTAACATACGGCACGGTTGATGGGGTGGGTGCGTCAGGTAATTCATCGCACAGAACGCTAATTATCCCATTCAATGAGATTACAACACCAGCTTAAGGGGAGCATGCAGTGAATAAAAACGCTAATTACGACTGGTAGCGTTTTGCTTTTCGTAACAGTTACTGCCCTGTTTATTGCCGGTGCTACATCAATTGTGAATGTGATTGTGAGATAATGGCGAAACATTGGTGAAAAAGTGAATATCATATCTAACTACCAAAGAATAACAAAAAAGAGCGTCTCGTAAAAGCAGAACATTACGAACGAATTTCTTCAATCCCGTGCGGGCAATTTAAGCTACAATATTCTATACAAGTGTAGCCTACTCATAAAGTGCTGACCCCATTGTCTAGCAGCTTTATGAACATAGCGCAAGTAGAAAGAAACGAACAATCATCCCAGCTTTAAGCTGATGCTTCTACGCTCGTTCTCATCGTGTATCGAACCCCTACCCCAAGCGCTCGCGTGTAGTGAACTATAAAATTACAAATAATAACATACCACGCACTATCTAGTGTCTGCAGCAGCATCGGTTCGGTTCGGTTCGGTTTATAAATCACATAACCTAGCAATTATTAGAATTTAACCTTCATCGCCCGCAACGGAAAACGTTCGCCGTACGCACAAGTTCGCAAGCGTTCGTTCTTGGGAATCGAAAGGGCACATAATTGGAGTGCAAATTTACTCCGAACCATGCCGGTCCACCATGGGGCGTAGCGAGAAGGATCCCAAATACAACAAACAACTTGCCGTTTTTTGTCTCTAATCCCCGATTGGATGCAATTAATTCTCTACAATTTGTATTAACTTTGCTGCCCGTTCCGGATCGTTTGGACGACTGCCATTACACACAAACCTAACCCAATCGGACCCCCTCCCTTCCCCCCACCAAACGCGGGAAGCCTTTCAACGACTGATCCCCCATTGTCGATGGTCAAAAACAGCATCAGCCAGAAGGAGGGGAGAAAAAAACACCAACCCACCCATCCCGAACGAAATACCGTCAAGCTCGGCACGGTTAGATAAGATAATCTTTTCTAAGGCATTTATCATGGTTTTGCCAATCCCGTGCGCCATCCCACGCCGAAGCCATACCCCACCCGACAGCCGGTACGGTCATGTGAAAATGGCAAACCATTTTCGAGCACGAGCAATCGAAACGAAAAACGATTGTCCAAAAGATTTCCCGGCCATTCCCGGGCCACGGGCACGGATGCCCCATCGTTACCCATGGACGAAAGATTTAGCGGATCAGCCACCGGGTCCAGTGCCGGCAAAAGGGACCATTTTAGTCCGTCTGCTGATGTCTCGTTTCGATTACGGGCGTTGGAGCTTGTTTCACTGCTCCCGATGCTGCTGAAAATGGACTAAATTCCCGATTGGCGATTTTATCTGATGGTTTCGTGTTAGTGATGGGTTTAGGATGTTTATTTTCTCTGTCGCACTGCTACTGCCCAGGCGTATTCACACGCGCCCGATTTGCCGGCTCCAGCGGAGGTAATGGTCAATAGAAGTCCACCGAAAATGGTGATTGGAAAGCGGGTTTTAAATTGACTTGAGAAGAAAAGCTCCCCGTCCCGAAGATTGCATTTCATGCCGAAAGAAACTTACCGGCAGCGTCGCGTGGAAAATAGGTAATTTTCCTAGCTAATAGGTTGGGATAACGTTTCGCTTTGCGATAACGCCCACTACCTGTCCCGAAACAAACGCACAAAGCAACGATAGAATGTATCAATAGGGTCGACCAATTCGATAAAACGTGCCCGACCGAGCGCGGCCCGATGATAGTGTCCTATTTTTACTGCTTTTAAAGTTATTATCGAGTGGCGATTGTGCAACGCTTTCCGAAGGAGCATGTAACGACGAGTGCGATTGATTGCATACCTCCCGTGGGGGTATAAACTCTTTCGGTTCGGCACGGTTTCCAGCATTTGGGATTCCGATTCAATCAACAAACAGCTGTAACGTATGCCCCGAGGGTGACCTAATGCCGCAGCTCCGGGATCGATGCCAATGTTTGCCGTGATTTTAATCTTGTTTGACCAGATTTCGTCACGTATCAACCCTAATCCCGCCGGTGTGCCAGTGTCTGTTTCATCTATGTTTTCTCACGGGACGGAGAGTACACGCAAAGATGTCGTAGAGTTTAGAGTTTGTAGTTTTTACATAAAAAATTATCAATTTGTTCTCCTTCTTCCCTTTCCAATACTGATTGCGGCTGGTTTTACTATCATAAGAAAATACTTTTTTTTATGTTTCTGATGTAATCGTAGATTAACATTTTGTATTCGCATTCAAAACACTGCATTATGCTGCAAAATTTGCAGCTTCAAATATACCGCATCAACTAGATAAAGCATACAAATATCGAAAGCTCATTTAGTTCACATTAATGATCACAATCGATACGTCCATAGCGAAATACAAAACAAAACCATCACTCTACTTTTCCTGCGCTGCAATAGAATACCTATCGCGTATCATCGAGCACGTATGTTGATTAACATCACTGAATGGCATCACTTGTGTACCGGGGGAAAAAAAGGCGCAACATGTATTCTCCATCCGTCGCTTCCGGTCAAGCGATCAGTCAGCTCGGCAGCGTGAGTTGCCACGGATCACCTGTCAGGCGGAGTGGCTCTCCAATAGACAACTCGGCATCGCATGATGCTCAGACAAAAGCATCCATCTTTTATTTTCCCCACTGCGGTTGCACTTGTGCAACTGGTACTGGCCGCTGAATGCATCACGCTTCCATTCGGATGCACGATCCGTACAGTGTTTCGACACTTCATTCTTCGATTCTTTTTGCATTGTATTGCTGTGTTGTATGGCATTCGAGGAGCGGTGCTATTACCAGCGCTAGCGGTGGTCAAATCACGCCGCAAAGCCTCTTCAGAAGGATTTTTTTTCCACAGGGTTCTATAAACATGATTATTTTACTGGCCCGCAATGCATAAAGGAGACGCATGGTCGTTCACGTTCATGAGTGCAGAGAGGATAATAACTGAAAACTGAACAATATGCATTTTTTCAAGTTCGTTATGCTTGTTTCTTTTCCAATCATTGGTAAATAAGTTTGCCTAGTCTGTAAGTAAATGATGTACCATAATATTCCTATTCCTCTTTCTTATTCCTATTGTATAAATCACAAATAAACGATTTGACCATCTGTGGCTTCAATTTATATTTAGTCGCACTTTTAATGATACCGTCGAGATTAAATTTATATTACCAAAAGGTAAACCAAATAGTTGCCACCGAAAGTTGTGTTGTATCCTTACGCGCAATCCGATTTACATTAATAACGTCGGTCTGGTGGTCCAACTCACAGCCGAACTTGGTTCCCCGCCCGGGAAGGCAAATAAAGAAACTAATTATAAATAAAAGTTAAAAGTGTCTTCTAAACCGAGCGGTCCATTCGATGCGCACGTTGTCTTTTCTTGTATGATAAAATGGCACCCGTTTCACAACCTCTGCTTTTTATAGTTTGGTTTTAGGATGAGGCGAAACTATCGTAGTCGATTGATAAGTCAATGACGAGTTCATGGCTTTTTTAATGATAGTGTATAATATTAAATCTCGATTTGTTTAAACTCTACTTCTTGTGTTTCTCCGTACATGAATCATTTAAAAGAATTTAATCAAAATAATACATTTTACATTAAAAATGCCAATAATTTTTAATATCGCTACTCTTCAACAGATGGCGCTACTCATAAAATCGCGTTTGTCATAAACAGACAGCAAAATTCTTCAACCAAACAGAAAGCAAATCCGAAATGAATACACTTCAAAGGCACCATTACCACCAGCACTTATCAAACAACTCCCTACCAGCAGTTTTCTGTACACTCCCAACCAGCCCGCCCAACTGCCAACAGCTGGTGTAGAGGTGTTTAAGATAGTGATGTTTGTCCATTGCTATAATGAATGTTTTATGTTTGGCTTCTGGAATGTGTGAAGAAGAACGTTCCGTCTTTCAGTCCCCTCCATCTGCAGCGTAACGCAACGTGTACGTGAAAACGTCCCCATTTGGGCGGACATTCGGTCCCAAGTCCACCGTCCAGAAACGAGCATGCGGCAAACTTTACCCATGTTACCTGTACGCGCCCAACGTTCGCCCACCTCCACTTCTCTCCCACCGGCTGCACACTAAAGTGGTCGTTAGTAGATTGGTCTTCTCGGGGAAAAGTTTTCCCTCCGTTTTGGTGCTGGTTCCGAGGTTGGGCAAACCACTAACCAACCAAGGAAGAAGCTGGTAGTGGCCGTGTGCCTGTGGTTGTGTATGTTGCACCTTTCCACACCAGCGAGATCCGTCAAGAAGCATCGACCATGTCCACAACTGTGAGCCACCATATGCTGCACGGTTCAGGGACGGATGGCGTTGCATTCGATTATGCATACCGACCAGGTGAACCAGCGTTTGCGTCTTGATGCAGCTATCGGAAAGAGATACAGACAAAACATATGCTAGGCAAAAGGCACACACATATACACAGCTTGTCCTCGCTACGAGGGGCAAGTTATGGGATAATCTATTATCAAATACCTACCGTACTGTAGGCATCCGGCGGTACCATCGCTGGTATTGCGCTGGTGCTCTTGCGTACGGGTTCGGTTGAACAATAAAGGAGAATATTTACCGAGGATTAACGTCCGAAAATCTTCGCTACGTGTGTCCTGTAACCCGTGTGTCCTGTTCCAAAGCCAAACCAGAGAACAACGTAAAGACACGACCCGTTAGATCGGACGTGAAAATTTGCCACCTTCTTTCCACTAGCGCTGGGTGCGACGGCTTAACACCTTACCGTAAGTGGGCAAAATTTATTGCACACTTCGCAGACCAAAGAATATGACCAACTTTTCTACGCACTTGTCTGCCGGCTCTGCATCCGTAGTTTACGATCGGATGCTAATTAAAATTTTACGAACCCACCGACCCTGCTACTGCATCGCAGCGAAATTCCAACACCCGGTGACATTCGCCGGTGGCTGACGTTAACCATGCCATTAACCGGCACAAATTGAAACGATAAATAACATTCGGGATAGCTACCGAGACAGCGAAAAGGTACGAGATAAGACATTCATCCGTCCCAGCGTCCCGGGTGTGGAAAATCGTGCTAATCCTCGCCCCGAATGGTTGGACAAAGTGTGTTTTAAATTTTACATCCCATGTACTGGGAGTTGACGACAGTGCGGACAAGACTTTCTACTTCACTTTAAAAGATGTTCCCATCGACCGGCTGGGACTGGGATGGTAGACTTGCACGGTGCGCGTCTAATTTTTCTCATCGCATGGGAAATTAATTACGACAGAAACATCGCCAGGGACATGGTATACAATGTGCTCATTAGCAGCGTTTACTTGCTAACTTTGACATTGAATCAAATTAATTCGTTTAAATCTATTAAATCTTCCGAAAAACGCCTATCTACATGCTTCGTCTCTTAAAGAGAGGCTTTTACATCATCTCGCTAGAATTGCCTTAATTGCCTGGCTAAGTTTAAATCGATTTGCATATGTTATATCCGGCTGCCATCCTTTAAACCAAGGTCAAATGTCTCGTTCGGCAAAATAGAAACACGTCTTGCCACAAAATAATTTAAAATTTGAATATTTTAAGCAAATAAAAATACCTATTTCAATATAAAAATGTTAAATAGTAAAAAGGGTTAAATGATACTATATTACAATAAAAGAGAATAATATTTTTTACGCACACGAGGCAAAATTATTTCCTTAAAAACGATCTATTTGTTTCTGTTTTAGTCTGCTTCTGTTCATAAATTTGCATTTTAGTAGGTAAACTATCTCATTTAAGTTTGAAGGACTTCTTCTAGAAATTCTACATAAACACCAGCGTTTGAATAGTCTAGCGGCCATTGTTTGTCCGGCAAACTTCATAAAACACTCCATCCTTACTACTCCCTGGAAACCACCTGTACGTGCTTTAAATCGCCTACTGAGATGGGCGATCTTGAATTCTAGTCAACGAGCAAACGAGTTGCCCCTCCCCCCTCCTCTCCCCTTCCGTTGTCATGGGCGATTTCGAACGTGAGCGGCAAAAATTGATACAAATGACACTGGCGCGACACTGCTGCTGACATCAGGCCTTTTTCCCTCGCTCGGTACAAACCGACGCCAACAAATCACGTCCGCAGCGGGGAAAAATTGTTCAGCAAACCCGCGGCTACGTAAGTGCACCCCGGCCAACCCGGGGGGGTTCGAATGTCAATGGCGCGCAAATTTGCCGTTCAGCGAACGGATTCAGTCG
>JXWZ01007763.1:0-42454 GCA_000956215.1 Anopheles farauti No. 4 | reverse complement strand
ACATTTTTTACATTAGAACATTCTTACACGTTGTTTATCACTTGTATTTTTATGATAATTATACAATTTTAGCGTTTATCCAAGCGAGACGAACGACCGAAACAAACTTTTTTGATTCAATCGCGCGACGAAATCGCTCGGCGATATTTTCTGTCAAATTCCATACAAAATTTGACACCACGCGCGACGAAATCGCGCGCGATGGAGCAGTGACACCACCCTTAATTGAACAGATGTCATCCAAACAAGAGATGAAAAGAAGAAGTTACGTAACCGTGCAGTAGTCAAATAAACTAGGCTACGAACCCTGTTCGGAAGCATGATTTGAGCTGTCATATTTCGTTTGTGGGCATGGTTCATGGATAAAACGACCCAAACAATTGGTTTGGTTGGATTTTTTTTGCCGTTCGCGATAATCTGCTACACGACCAAATACTGCAACATTATAAACGTTTAGCATGCTGGCATTTATATTGATTGACTCGAGTTCTTTCAATCTGTCTCATCCAACATTGTTTCATAAGTTACCTTTAGCAGCCATTAATTGAGGTAAGCCTTCGTATACAAAATCGAATACAAAAATAATAGCTGTTTCATGTATGTTTCAGATTTTACATTCTTTCAAAATACTGAACGATAGCTGATTATTAGAATTTGTTATGCGGAAAATCCGGTTTTAACAGTTGACGAACGGAAAGTATATTCAATATGACGAACGTGCATCTTATTGATACATCACTTGTATTTGATATGTTGCAATCTTCTTATGTATTGTGAATGAATGCAGTCATTTCAAACGAATGTTTAAATGTTACACTGTTAAACATTTAAAACGTAAATTTTTAGCATTATTAAAATCAATTTAAAAAATACGATGCTATTGAGAAAGGTATAGATCAAGAGGTTACTACTAAATCTTTTGCATTGTAAAATAAATACTGATTTCAAATAGACTTCATGTAACATATGTTAAATGAGTTGTACGATGATTCAGTCATCTTATTTGTTTTTTTTTTCGCGTATTTGTATAACTATATGTGAATTAAGTTCACTTCACCTAGCTTATTTATTTCGTTACATTTGTTGTGGTTTTAAAGTACATGATTGATTCCACAAGACTAATTGTATGGCAGAATTGAGCACCCATCTTCGGTAAATCTACAAAATAAACTAAAAATACCAATGGGGAAGTAGCAGTTCGATTGTGGATTCGAATATTGTTGACTTTATTGCTAAAGTTGCTGGTATGTTTACTGAATTCGCATTGAAGAAAATTAAAATAAATTCTTCATCATAATAGCCGTTAAACCCGGTTGAGATCCATGCATAACTGCTACTGAATTGTGTTTACTATGCTAAGGAAAATATGTACAATGATTAGATGCACGGACTATATACATTGTGAATTTAAGAAATCTAAAAAATTTACACATCGTTATTTAATGAACTCTATGGCACTAAGACTAGCTGGTGTAGACCTGTAACGATTATTTTATTATATTGTTGACGCTTCGAAAATTAATCGATATTAAGAACCACGAACCTTGAAACTTTTGTGATGTTGACCCAAATTTTCCAAATTCTGCAGTTGCTTGTTGAATTTTCATTAAATTTTTTTTATGGTTATTTTTATGGTTACTATCGATTCTATATTTCATTAATTTAAAAACATTTATTATTATTTCCATTGTATTATTTAAGGTTTAAAGAGCGAACATATGTATAGAAGAGCTAGTTAGTTGAAATAAATGTTAATGAAAATGTTAGCTTGTTGTTTCCTCGTTTGATGTTTTTTTAAATATTGAAATAACTAAGTATTTTATTTCCAATTTGTAAATTTTTTTATATATACTTTAGGGCAAAAGTAATCAGAGTAATCAAAGTAAATAATTGAATCAGTTGATCAGTTAGATAGCTTGATTAGTCAGTTTTATTATATTTACTAATTTACAACATAGTATTGTTGCTTAACCTCCTCCAATCAAATTTTCAATGTAAAACTGTAAAAAAATCCATGAATGTTGTAAAACAAACCCATGATAACACCAGAAAATATTATAGCTAACTCATTTAGAAGCATCTGTTTCTTGTCTTTAAGGTGTAAATTTTCAGAATTACATTCGAGCTAGGTTTAGAATAGCTATGATATTTATATAGATATGATATTGAAAAGCAATGTAGAAACCTTAAATCACTCGCTTGCGAAAAGCAATACCATGCACATATTTATCAAATGCTGGATTGGTTTCAACAAAATATCGCCAGTACAACTTCTCCGCAATGAAAGCCAACAATCCTAAAACGTAACCGAAGCAGAGCGCCACAATACCGGCGTACATTTTTTTCAGATCTATGATCGCTTCTTGCGGTGGTTGCTCGATATTTGACTGAAACCGTTCTATGGCATCTGAAAGCCACTTCCCGGTGAGCCCTCCTTCGACCAGGGCTCTGACGTAGCGATCGACCTGACTTTTGAACGGTGAATTTTTTTCTAACCCGATCGATATCGGCATGTGCACTGCACACTGTTGCATGATGTGCAGTGTCTGACGCGCTTTTTCTGATTTCCTAGTGGACCGAAGCTGTCGCAAGAGATAGATATTTTCGTAGTATGCGTACATTCCGTCCCCTACTTTTTCGGCCGCTAGATTATGATCGGGAGCATGCTCCATCTTGGCACCGATAGCCTGCGAGTGAGGATCCTGCGCCATTTGGAAAAACAGCCTATTCTGTTCGCCCCAGGCACCGCACCGGACTGGACTCTCGGCCAAGTCCTGCAGTGTGTCGATCGTCAGTCGAGCAATCGGGTTTGCCAGGATGGCAGTGAAGGAGGCGCGATAGGCAACGACTACCAGCACGCAGTATATCCAGTACCAACCGGTTAGTACGCGCAGTGGCCACCCGTTGGGTATGCGAGGAAGTGATACTAACAAAAGCATGCTATACGTATAAATGATGCATCCCGAAAACGTATCGAATATATCTCTCGCCTGTAGCGGATCATGCCACGGTTCCGGTTTTCGTTTAAAAGGAATCATTCGAAGGTTTTTAAGTTTTGTATCGTGGAAACGAGATGATGCGATTGTTTTATTCTTGCTCGTTACACATTTTTTGAGCCAATTTCGAATAACTCGTGGAATTAGTTTCGATTTACATACGGTCAGCGAACGGCTGCATCGCATCGCTTTCATCAGGCGTAGTTTTCTTTTCTTCTGCTTGTGGTGACGCTGGTAAAGGTCATACTCAGGTCGATAGCCCTTTTCGTGTTGATGAATGTAGTCTAACGTGTGCGAAAAGGCGTAAAACACGAAGCCAACGGAAAATAGTGATAACAGCACACCTGCCCACATTTCTCCATTGAACGGCAGGATGAGTGTCTTCCACGAGTTGTCGCTTAGCGCTTCGGGTGTTAGAAAAGTTAGGCACTCCGTATTGTAGGGTATGCTAAGATCCATAAAACCAAGATTGTATTCCGTATGGTGAAGATCGGCGAGGGCGAAATCGGCTCTACCTTCATGCATTTCCTTTAGCAAACCTGTAAGTGTTTCGTTGTCGCGCAGTGTGCCCCATCGCTCAACTTCGGCATCAGTGGTCTCGTAGAAGTCCATTTGAAAATGCATTGCTTTCGAGATTGCTTTGAGAAGTTCCACTTCCAGTCCGTAGTAAAAGTTTGCGACACGCGTTTGTGTTGGGAAGCGGTTAGTAGAAAAGTTAGCTTCATTTTGATGCGTGTTCGAAATCGGTTCGAAACTTGGCACTGCTTTGAATACGGCCGGCGTATGCTCCAAAACCACGACACGCATTTGTTGCGAACCAAGATCGTTCGTTTTATCGTAGAAGAATGTGCTGTTAATCGTGCGAAATTTTTCACCCTGCCAGAAGTCGATGATTTTCGAGAAAAAGATTCCCTTTATCGGTATAGGGAATGGCACGGTGCTGAGCTCATACACCACCATAGTGTTCCCTGTTTCGTTCCTCCCGCTACGAAATTTCCGTTTTCTCAATCGTCGTATAAACACGACATTCACAATACGCTTCCAAATGTAGTGCAGCTGGGGCACGAATAGGCGATAGTTGTGCAGCATGACGAATCGGGCGCGTGTATCAATTAGACGAGTTTTATCTCCAAACCGCAGCAACCGGTCCACTTGTATTCCGTTTGCCATGAAAATTACATAACCACCGCAGCCTGCTTTACGAATATCCTCTAGAATGCACCTCAACGATGGACTTGGGTCGAGCGTATCTTCATCTTGGGCAATTTTCACAACGAATCGCGCCGCTTGATGAATTGTTTGAAAAAACTGAACGTTGAACACACTGTCGTACACTTCATCAAACACCAGTGCGTAACAATGACCGTAGCTCATTTTTGCAACTAACTCCCGTAGTAGCTTCTCGAGACCGGCGTGAGTGTCGTCTTCTTCAAAATAGTGAAAATTTTCATGACTATTTGCAAGCGTGTCGGATATATTTCGAGATTCAATCACTTTTATGCTTCCAATCAAAGCTAAACTTGCGATAATGCAAACTAGCGCTCTTGATTTGCACATATTCATGCAATGAATATTTTTCCATATGGTAATCAATGGTCAGTTGAGTCAGTTGGCTCGCTCGCATCTGGCGAGCGAAGTCATCCCGTATGTAAATTGTTTTTAATATTACATTATACGTCGGTTAATCCTAATTTGGTATTTGTTGATTATGTGTTTCATTTTCCGCGGGAGCTTCACCCGAACAGGGTTCGATGATAGCTTTATTGAAGTAACTAAATTAACGAGTTTGCCATAAATATCGAAAAGTTAAAAGCTTTAAAAAAAACCTAATGAGCTAGTGGCGCTAAATTATATCCAACACAACAAATTGAAAGTTGAATTGTTCTTAGCAGAAAGGTTTAAAACACAAATCCTGTGACGTTCAATGAAAAACTGTCGTAAAGCTAACGAAGAAATACATTAGCACCATTGGCTTTTTAACGTGCAGGGTAGGAATCAGGCCTTCTGTTTTGCTAAATGCATGAGTTGTTTACAAGGTGAAATCTTAGATTGAGAAATATAAATAAATCAAAGTTTATATTTTTTGTCAACATTGACATCTGGAAAGAAAAGGTGCAAGTTAAGTGCAATCGAATCCATAAATAGAGAACCTTTTTTAATCAACTCAATAGAGCTGAATTTTAGGCAGATGCTAGTGTTTCCAATCTTCCGGCATGTTATTTACCATCCGGAGTGCTATCGCTGTGCACTAGTCCACAAGGAGGAAGGAGAGGAGTTGATACTCCCGAGATGAATTGTTATTTATCATCTTACTGATATCAACAGTTCACCGGAGTCTCGAAAGTCTTGTGCGTTTTACGATTATACGATAAACGTGTAATTTTAAGATCGCTCCATTGCAACGACTATTGGGCACGAATATTGGGCATCTTTATTTCGATCATCAAGACTTTGTCTGCTCAATTTAACAGATGGTATGTATATAGCACTAGAAAACTATAGTGACGAATACAAATATGCGCTCGGTACAAATCACATTTGAATCCTATGTTGTAGAGGTTATTTGTTTAAAAAGAATTTTTTAAATTGAGAAAATTGCGGGTGTATTACACAGTTCTTGAGAAAGCTAAAAATGCTCGATAATTTAAAAATAAGCTACATACATTGAGTCAATCAAATAAACAAAATGTTAAAATTTCGGTTGACATTTTTTTGGTGTTTCATAAAGAAACCGTAAAATATTGTGTCCATGTGGTTGCAATCCATACGAGGTCTATTGATTGAGATATTAAGTTAGCATATTAAAGTTAATTGATTGATTGATCAATCAAACATCTGCCGAGAAACCCATGCCAGGATTGCAGCTTCGCTCAGTTAGTGCAATAAGATTAACTTGGCCCGAACAACGCACGTAATGATGTGGACCTAGCCGGTGAAAAAAAAAAGAACTATCCAAAACTTGTTATGCTAATCTGGTCACTCTGGTGGACTTGAGCCTCGGTCTATTAAAGCCTGCTGCGTGCAAATCGAATCAATCGATTAGGAACTTCTACTTCAGACGAAACAAATCTTGTTTCAGTCTCTCACTGCATGCAAAATAGTTTGCGTCTGTCTGACGATACAAACACCACGGTTTTGTAGGTAAGTTTGCAATAGCTTTGATGGCCGTCGGACTGGCCGACAGGATGCTATTCGCCGTAGAACAGGAAGTACGACGTTGCATTCAGCGGAGAGTGGTTTAAACACGTTAATGAAATACATTTTGAAGTATACAGTACATGTGATGGTGGATATTGATATAAGATGATTGCTGACATGCATCATGTACGTAACAGATTAATATATCTACTGTAACAGATGTTGGTCATAAAAAGAACGGAATAACATTCATTATACGGCTCATTAGTCGTATGAGAGCAAACTGTACAAAACTATTTGACAGACAAATTTATAACACCATTTGCCAAAATATTATTAATTGTTAATAGCTAAACCTACCTTAAAGTACTATTTATTACATTTATCCATTTAAAACTTTCTGTCCTTTATTCCAAAGATTTTACGAAACATGCAGGAATGTCAGATCAGGGTTTTATAAATAAGACATGGTTGATTGATTATACGAAAACTGATACTAGTAATATCAATCTCAACGTGCTTGGAACGATGATCAAATCGATGTAGCAGAAAATTGATTTGCAAACTTTACTGGCCGTAGCTCGCGCACAGTGTGAAAACGACTTGAGTGCAACGGGAAACAATACATAAAGCATCCATCAAAATAGCAGCGACGTAGTGTTTAAAATATTGGAAAAAAATTACTTATTACCGTCATTTAGTATTCGAACGTAACTTAAACGATGCACATGCAGACGAAATTACTCATTGATGCATTCTTTTTTTTTCAGACGTTTCATAGCAAAAGACGTTTTAAATATTGGATACCTTTTAACAAAGTAAGCAAAGAAATGATTATACCACTCGCGCATTATGAAACAACCATTTGACCCAAATCGGAACAGAAAACTCAAGGTAACGTCTTTCACAAGAATGTGGCACCCAACGCACGAATAATGCAATCGTATGAAACATGTAAGAGAAAACGCTGCATCAGTATGCAAATTTATTTTCGAAAAGGAAATTTGATGCCGAAATACGTTTAAATGCGAAAAACGTATTCGCCGACATAAGCATGGTGGTTAATGATTTAAATTTGTTCTTTGTGACAGCCATTCTTCATTCATCAGTGAATGAAGCGAATGATACTCTCTGATGTGTCTAAATCGTAGAATAATGCGGTATAAAAGAGAAGTGTTTGTAAACTGAGAATTCGTTTGGAAAATATACATACCCTCATAGATGCGTTCTAAAGAATAAGTAGTAAATGTAAAATTCATTTGAGTTCACGAAAAATACCTCCCAATGCCGGTGTGTCTCTTTAGCGAATGTGATGATAAAACGTATGTGTACCACGTTCCGCGTGCCACACAAAGTGGCAGCGGTTGGTTAACGTTGATTGAAATTTGCTAGGGAATACCAGATCCAGTGCTAGATGCAATACGATCAAAGAACCTTGTCTTAACAAAACGTGTAGACCGCACCGTCAACTGGACGTCGCTGTGGCGCCATTTAAATTGTTTTCATTGTATATAATCTAAACTACCGTAGGCTTTGTTTGAACCTCGGCACATACCAATAGCTTTATTTATGTGACAGTTTCATTACTACAGAGCAGGAAGCATAGAATCAGATCCGAGTTAATTTATATTTAAATCCTATTATATTCTAATTCCCCTATAATAATCTCTAAATAAGCGAATCGTCGTCTGCTGCATCACGTTGTTAATCATGGCATGATGGGCATTGAATCACATTTCAAACGAACGAACACACCTTGTTATAATGCATTACCATAGAATGGCTACTTAATAAATAGTGGAATCGGCTATTACAATGCAAATGTTATTGATATGTACATAAATCATATTAAACGGTTATATGCGAATTGGACACACGTGCGTTCATATTTTGAAGAAAAGAAAGTGTAACTGTGTGCTTGTCGCGCTATTTTTGTACTTACTGTTAATTTTCAACATTTGCTTTAAAAATAGATACTACCTACTATACTAAACGCTACATATTGGTTCTGGCTACATAGGGCAAAAGTTATTGCCAAAATTTAATACTATCCTACTACTACTATTTAATACTGTATTGACGAAAATTTTGTTTATGCAATTTATTTATACAGCTTTACCTACTTTGATGGATGTAAATTTTCATTTAAGTTCTTTTTTTTATCAATGGCAATATTTTTAATACTAATTAATGAGTTAACATTCTTGATATTTTATGCCCCACAACTGTTTTGAGTGTTTTCTGTTGGTTAGGGCACCGCGTAAACCAACCAACATTTTCACATCCACATTCAACTAATATTTTTGAATCTCAAACTTCAAAACAAAAAATCATCCAAAAATAATCGAAAATCATAACGTTCCGCTTTACTAACCGATCACTTAAAATGACACATGTTTTCATTTATTTGGATATTGATTGCTTTGGCACAGTTTCTTTGTGTTGCATGAAAAATCGGCGTTGTTTAATTTCTGCTAATGCGTGCACATTATTCACTTCAGAATCCGAATATTGTTTGTATTTTGGAAAGTGTTGAAGTGATGAAATCAATTTGAAATACAGTGCGTTTAAAAAATTTTCAACAATAAAAAATAAATCAAATTGAGAGAATTTATAATGTATCTTCAATTTCATTAAAGCACCGGGAAAACTTAACGCGACATGAAATCATAATCGCAAAAAAATACCGAGTACAAAGTAAAATAATTTCTTCTATTGAGTGCATATCTTTCAATGAAATTCCACACGGTAAAATAAAATTTTACGGTAAAATACAATTGGGGTGAACTCTTCAGAATATCAGCTATCTAGTATCGTGTATTTGTTAAAATTATGGAAGCGAAAAATTACATGATCCTTAATTTCACTCTTAAAGGCGTGGGAAGAAATCTGTTTAGATCGGATTGAAAAACTGGAATCAGGTTGTTGATTCAGAAGTAAAAACTGTCAGCATCACTCGACGAAATGGATCATTTGAACGTAAGTAAACGTCACAGTACATATTAGTTTAATGAAGATAGAAGGAATAATAAAAGTAGCTGAGTGAGAATGCCCAAATCTTGGCAATGTATAGAGTGGGATAGCATAGGGACTCTTAAGTGTAGCTTTTTTATCAACACTCACAATCCTTTGCATCCGGAGACCGCTGTTGTCACCTCCTAGCAATAAAGGCACCATTTTTGGTAGAAAGGATCCACAGACAAATGGACATGTATGGCTCATAACTTTACCATACCAAGGTCCTTTAATAAAGAGATTCAATTCTATGGGAGGGATAATGGGTAATTTGTAATGAGTTTACCTTATTCTCATAGCAACGCCCTAGCAATTTTGACTAGCTTTTTAGTATTGAGTATCAAACGAATGCGTGCTTTTGCATTTGCGAGGATATATAAGGAAACAACCGGATATAGTCAGTATAAAACAAGTGTCTATTCCATAGTAAAACGTGGGCTCAGTGAAATATGGCTATTATATATACTCAGGTTATTTTCTTAATTACCAAAATTCTGCATACAACAGACGACGTATAATGCCGATAAAACGTTAACCCTTTATCACTCTTATGACATCACTCTCTCCCCTTATGACATTCATGTGCTTCCTAAACAAAAAATATGCATTGAGCCCTACCAAGCTATATCATACTATATTAAGATTATTTATTAAAGACATTCTTTCAATAAGAGAGTTAAAAATAAGTAAATTCAAATGAGTTAACCTTGTTCACATAAAAACTCCCTGGATATATTGAGTACCATTTTTGGGCGTATTGGCTTTTGCATTTTTCAAGGATATAGGAAGCAAAATTTTAATATAGCCAACATAAAGCAAACAAAGGTATGGTTGTTGTGAAAAGGACAAACAACAGGGACTGAGTACACTTCACTGCGACACATCTGATAAGCTAATAAATTCGCTGCAAAAAGAGTTGCTAACTCTGACACAGTACTAATGATTCGATTGCAAAACTCGAAAATATTCCTATGCCATTGTCGCCTATCCAAGGTTTACTGTGTTTGTTCCGATCTAGTTACCCACACCTATAAAAAAGTGTTGCTATCCATAAATTCTTATGACTTATGACTATATTTCTTACAACTCAATCTGTTACGGTTGTATTGAGGTATAATGCGGGATCTAAAGAATAAGTTATTATAGAAGGAAATTATAACAATATTGATCTATAACAATTACCCTGTAACTAAGGTTTATTAACTTTATCTGGTCACCGTCTACGTGCATACCGCCAAGGATTTGTACTTTAAAAAGATTTAAATCCGTGCTAGTTTTCACGAATTTATTGTATACTTTATTTTGTATACTGTTGCATTATGTATGAAGTCGAAACGTGCTTTCACTAGCTGTCTCGTTTGTTTTGGTACCATTACTACCTTCCTCTTACATTTGCTGTAGGCAGCTTGTAAAGCTTCCAGTTTCACGGTGGTCGCTATTGTAAAATGCGCTAACGAAGCGCTGTTGTTTCTTAAAAACAGTGTACATTTTTACAACCAGGTTTGAGTTGAAGATCTCGGTGCATGAATGTTTGCAGCAAGCAAAATTAATATTGTTATTTATATGTTAATCCGTTTGGTGCATAAAGCAAAAACCTTAAGATAAAACCAGTACCGATTTATATCCACTGAAACAGTAAGCATTTGTTTGCAATGGAAAGAAGTTGTTGATCGGATTAAACTGGTTTGCCGAACTATTACGGTGACTATTAGCTTAATACATTCATATTTGTCCATAACTCATGTGCCATCTACGTTGAGCTGAGCGTGTCTCTTTAACGTGTAAAATAGCTAAGTCTTCGTTCAAGCATTATATACGACATCCATAATTTATTGATTATGTCTTCATAAGCGATTTTATTTTACAATAATTTTATAAGTACTCGCTTGTTTATCTCGGTTGTGATGTATATTGTTTAACACAATATCATAACAGCTAAAATTGTTAGATCATTGTCGGTAATAAAAGACGACTAGTATTAAATTTCGCAAAGTCAAACATCTACTTAATAAGTTTTTGGGAACCAAAGCTGAGAGCTAAACAAATATGAAATTATGATGAAATTTTGTTATCATTTTAATCATCATCTACTCTTACATATTGTCTAATAAACGCTTAAATGAAAATAGGATGACTAATGGGATATAGGGCAGAACATTCATATTGAATTCCACGAAATGACATGAAGCTAATGCAGCTGAAACTAAATGAAAGTAAAAAAAGAGAAAGAGTCATTTTGCTTAGTCCATACAGCTGACGTTCCGCTTGACATGGATTTAGACTGTTGTGGAATGGAAAAGGATCGAAAAGGACACCGTGTGAACAATGAATGACGATCGTTGAGGTTCACTTACTTCGTTCACACGCGTAAGCGTGTGGGGTCAGTATGGGTGTACGTTCACGCAATGTCGCCGACGCAATGTACCGGAAACGCTACCACCAAGCCAAGGGCCGTCGGCTCAAATGGTCACGAAATGTCTATTCTTTCTAATAACTAACACTATCCTAGAGCGCGCACATCAATGGCACCATCTTTTATTGTGATCATTAGAGCGCTAGACACGCTCGTACGGTACAAACGTTGCTACTTTATTTTGGGAGCAGAGTTTCATCTTTCAGACATTTGTCAACACCGACAAAACGATTGATCTTAGAACATTTGTTTTGCGTTCTACAGAATGTTGCATGCGATTACAGATGGACTTTCATCTTCCACAAGGCGACAGTATAGATGTAAGCATAATTGCTACACGTGTTCCAACATGTTGGTTTACATAAAGGCTTGGAGATAAACAGAAGAAGTTTGGTTAGTTAGTTTGTACAAGTTATCTTCTGAAGTCGGAATTAAAAATTCGTCACGAGTAAAAATAACGTTCCAATTTAGTGAACAATACTTACAAATATGAAATATTTGTTCTAAAAATATTCAAAATATCTCAGCTTTTCATATTCTTCTTGTTCCTTTAACCAGTTTGCTCGCAGTTGCGGTTGGTTCTGTGTATTGGCAAGGAAACCAATAAAGTGTTACAGTAACTCATATGTCAACAGCAATTTTGGGTGCGAAATTTTAAGGATAGCTAGCACTCTCGATTATGAACGTTGATAGTCCCTTTCTCAAAAGACAAGAACATGTTTTCAGTGTATGTGGCTCTGTGCGCTGGTACACGAGATGGTTAGGAAAATGGGTTGAAATAGGATCTTTCGTTACAACTGTCGGGACCAATTGGTTCATAACAAGAACTAGCCACACGAGCAATACGGTGCTTTTATGGTGTGGTGGAATACGATAGTGTGAAGAAAATTGATCCTTTTTTGGGCACGTGAGCTAATGATCGTATCGATCGATGACTACCGAACGTGACACAGATGTTCCGTTAGCAATCGGATCCATTTTGATGCTATTGGCTACAGATCAAATTGACCATAAACATCCGATAATGTCATATGCCCAAGAAGATGTATAAAGCATGAACAAGCTGTAATGCTTGCAGTCATAACCTAATTGAAAAATAGTTAAATTTTTAAAATAAATAACATAAATAACACAATAGTGTATTTAAAACTAATAAAGGATTTCAGTAAAAAACAAAAAGCAAGCGAAGGATGTTTAAACTCATTACAATTCGACAGATAATGTCTCAACATTAATGCGTCTTGATTCGGACCATTTGTCCACAATTTAAAAATATAATAGTAGAGTATATTATTGAGTTTCTGTATATACCTGGATCTGGCCTAATTGCTTAGGCATTTTTTTAGCGGCAAATAGTTATTGATTATTCAGCTGTTTGTGAAATGGAATCGACATGCGAATTATTTGAGCTGTATTTTCATATACTTTACAGTGCAATACAGCCCGCAATGTTTTTTGGACATCTTGACTCCATAACGATATCGGTTACGCGTAATTAGAGATGTAAGTTTCAGCTAGAAACCTGTAAAGGAAAGTTAGTCATACGCTTAATTATTATTGTGGGAAATGCGTTGAAAGCCGCAGCTAAAGTGCACGGTTAGAGATTCCCTATGAAAATGCAACGGTGAAAGTTACATATTTGCTACCTGATCCTGTCCGGAGGGAAACACCCTTAACGGCGTCTTATGTTTAATAATCAAGGGACCGATTATCGAAGGACGTTCCCCAAACTGCACCGGAAGGCCGGTATATATTGATTAGTCATAGTTAAACCTTGAGCACTTCCCTACCAAACAGTGGCATTTTAAAGTCGCTTCTTTACAAAGCGTCCCACAACACATGTTACAAGCAGACACTTGACAACTACGCAATGCCGAAGTAACTTGAGATCTGTTTCAATTCCCAGTCTGTATGGTGAAATTTGATAATATCTTCTAACTATTGCTTACCCCACTGTGAATGTCTCATCATCTCGCACTTAAGTTGATACGTTCTACGTACTCATCAATATAGGCACGGTACGCTAACCAACCACTATCCGAGACGAGCCCCCGTTTTTATGAAAATGGTACGTACCCCGTACATCTTTACTCGGCGCTGTCTTGCTCCCTTGGTACAAGATAGTTTCATGCATATGCATCTTCGTGTTCTTAGTTAATAATGATCTTGTTGGTAGGCAACCTTATCTGTAGAATTATATAAAATGTTGATTTCTGTGCGCATATTTTTTTTTCTTAAAAAAAATTATTAGTGTGCAAAATCAGCGTGACGTTGATTGTACAAAATATAATATGCTAGATCATCTCAGCAGGATGAAGGACAAGGTCGAGAAACTATCATAATCTGCGAGAAAAACGCTCCACATTCATTAACGATTAGGTGTAACGCAATAGTAGAAATTGTGTTAGCAACGGTAACCAAGGACCTCACTAACGAAGTATTAGGTTCATGTAATGCTATGACTTCTTTTGCTTGTGCAAACCACGATCCTTGTTTGGTTATGATGTTTTGCTAGATGCTGTCATAATGATATAGATATCTTCAAATTTTTATTAATTGTGATTTTTAATAAAAATGTTGCTTCTGCTCGCTCGGTTAAATAAAAAAAAGTTAACTAAGTTTCCAGGTAAGTTAAAAAAAAAATCTAGGACCTTCCGTCACTAAGAAACTTCTAAAACTATTCTGAAAGAACGAAACACTTTTCGGAAGTCGTACGACAGGCGATCTAAAAATCTGCATAGATCGATTTAGATACTCACAGTCAATTCTAATACGAAAGAAAATGAGCAAACGAATTACGTCGGTGGCTACGGGTGGTATTCCATATTAATTTGACATAACACTGGCTTACTCTCGCATGGTACGTTAACCTCTAACGCAAAGTTTGCTACTGCCTGGTCTAACACCAACACGCACAAATCGACTGCAGACTACGAACGGGAATCTTAAAACAAAACAACAATTTTTACTGTGCACCCCTAGCAGAAAATGTTTTTTTGTTTTATTGCCAAGGGTGGTAAAAGCAGTAGAATTTCTGTGGTAGCGTTAGAGGTTAGAGTTACCTCACCCTCTATGACTCCCATTCCGTTAACCGGTTCCAGAAGCGTTGGGCGGTTGGTTGACCGCCTGTATTCGTTTACACAAGTGCACTCGATGGTCACCTGGCTCTGCAATACATGCTATTAAATGCCACTGGCACGTTTAACCGACCCTGTTTCATCGACGAAAACCCATCAACAGATTGATATTAGGTTTGGTTGTATGTATGTATGTATGTAGGTAATGCCGGCTGTGTTGAAACCCACATTCGGTAAGTAATCTCCTAGACCCCAGACTGCTGCTGAATGACATTGCAGTCCCAGTGTGGTGTTACCATGGGTAACGACCGACTGCCAAACAAACCCTACACGACGAAATATCTTCAAGTTGCACAACTAAACATACTTCGCGGTCGACTTTTGTGGATGCACGGTAAAATGGGAGCGAACAAAATGCTCTTTTATTTGATGTTCTTTTATGAAAATCAATGTTCATGAAATTCAAAAGATCATTCTTGAGATAAAATACCATAAACATTTAAAAATTATACAACATCTACCAACATTTGAATGAATTGGTTAAATAATTGATTTTAACAATTAATGCTGTAATGTAATGTAATGCTTGATGATTTCGTATAATATGCTATGGCTTAAAATTCTCTTAAATTTTTTATTTACTAAGAGTAAATTGTTATCAATGCATACAAACAAATCAAAAATAAAAACATAAAAACGAAAATCCCCAAACATGTTCTAAGCAGCAATTAGATAAAGCAGCTATATATAACCTAGTTCTTAAAATGTGTCAGTTGAAACGTTGTTATGTTTTTCTTTCATACAGTTTGATTCTCCCATTTTCCATTTCATTTTAATCTGCTTTTTGGCCTTGATGATTTGATGCATTTGATGCTTTGCTGACACATATTTGACACATCAAATATAAATTCATATATTACAGCGGTCTCATTGTTCATTCCAAGCACATGTTGGTGGCGCACGTTGAGAAATTCGCAAGGTACAAGCCAAACATAAATTTGTAATATTTCTCTTGATTTGAGTGGGTCCGTTTGAAGATTTGCCGACGTACAAAATATTTGATTAACATCCAGAATGATAATATGGTTGGGCTTGCGTTGGATATGCAAATGTGCACGTCAGTAATAATATGTTAAACCATACCATAGCTTTACACAAGACGATTTTTTGCATAATAAATAAATAAATTTAATTATAGTTGGATAGATAACTGTTTGTAATTAGTTCGTTTATTAAAGAGAGGAATAATTTATAAGCAAATAAGTAATTTATTTTTGTAAAAAAACATATAATCATCATCATGTAAACATTACAAAGATTTGTTACCATTGAGCACCTTGTAGAAATGTTTATGACGAAATTAAATGAAGGAAAAGTTACGATTTATTCGTTCAACTATTAGCTAATCTTAAATTGATAAAGCAAGCCTTAGAAACCACATGCTATAAGTTTTAAACTAAACATTTCTGTTCCGTTGCTCAGCTTATAAAATAAAAATAATCAGTACAACATCAATTACTTGATTTCAAAAATTGATTTCGAATCGAAAAAGGCATGCTGGAGACAACACTAAAGATAGAACAAATGGGAAAATAAAAATCCCATGGTTTGAAGTAGTTGTTTAGGAATAAAAAAATCAAACACAATGGGTACAATAGTTCAATTCAATGTAGCACTGCAAAAGTGCTGTAATTTACTCAATGTTGTCTTTTCAAAATACAGAAAAACTTCGACCGAAGCCGGTATAGATCCATCAAAAATCAAACAAACAAAAAAATCTCTGCCTAGCCCCACAGAATACGCAGAAGCTTTAGGCTGTGATATAGTATGTGTTTGTGTTGGTTTGTGCTTGTTCTATATACCACAATTTCCAGCCTTTACGGTTGAGACGGATTCCGAAAACTCTCGACTGGAGCGAGAGATAAAAGGATGGAATCGGGAGAAAATATTGCGTCAGTGTACTACCGACTACCAGAGCGAGTTTTCCACGAGACCACGAGGGAACCAGTCATATTATTGATAATATGCTGTAAAGCAACATACTATCGTGCCCAAACGGTTTTCTGTGTGTACTGCGAATTTCCGGAGTGGTCAATAAAAGTGTCGTGCACCTCCACAGGCAGTGAAACGTGCTGAAACACAAAGTTATGTAAAAGTGCAAATCGCTTTACCGTAGTGCCGACGAGCTTGAATTTTTCCATTGGTAAATATCCACCGAAAGGGTTAACCACGAACTATGAATAGTGTGAAAATATAGTGCTTATTCGTGTAATATTACGATTTATAGGTTGATTACAGGTGGGTGGCTCGTGATGACCATTGGATTTTCATCGATTCTTCATTCAATTTAATTTTCTTGGTTCAATAGCTTTGGTTTTCCATGACTTTGAGCATAATTTTCCGTACCGGTGCTCCTCGAGCTGCAACCCAGTTTTTGTTAATTTCCACATTGCACAGTGGGAAAGCATTTTTGAAATGTTTGATCTTATATTTTGTGATACAATAATGTATTTCCCAAAAGCAATGATCAAATTAAATAACACCAACACATGCATTATACATCAAATTGTAGACATGTAGAGTTGTTTTAATTTTGGAAAAGAAATTTTACACTTTTGTAAATGAGAGCCTCTGTTCTGATGAGCAGCAACGGTGAATTATTAGAAACTTGTGTTATTGTTCTATTTCAATTTCTAGTAGGTCGAATGTTACACTTATTTTACAACATTTTTTCTGTTAAGATAGTTTCGGATATGTTCCAAGTTATTTTATTTGAAACAAACTAAAGATGTTAATAAAATTACATTTTTACATAAATTCTCGATCAAGTTTTCCGCTAGTTTTAGTAAATTTGCTCTAAAAGTACTTTAAAAATTTATTAAAAAACCATCCAATTTAAATTTGGGCGAAGGATTTTGCTGTAAAATCGTATTCCAGGATAATATACATCACTTGTCCACGAGCCAGGCGATTTTTGACCATTGTGATGTTCGGGCGAGTTTTCGCCTGTGCAACAGAAATACGTTTTGTCTTTTTCTTTCCTGCGAGAAAATTTTTATAGCTGGCTTGTTTGTGTACCTCTGAAGGTAATTGAGAGTAGAAAAAGCGATATTCTCTCGGGAGCAAATAATTTTTACGTTGGAGCGAAAGAGAAGTGCTATGTTGAAGAGAAGGCCAGAAAAGAAGGATATATGGCTCATGATAGGAAGTTATCGCATTGGTGCAAGCGAGTTAAAAAGGCCTGTATTAGAAATAATCCAGAAAAAGAAAGAATATGGCCAAATTACTGCTAGTGTGTTTATGATAAGTTGTTGAAAGAAGAAAGCGCAAGACGAATTAAATAAGAATAAAAAGAAATAATCCGAAGTAAAAGAATTTATCAATTTTTTAACTACTTTTGTAAAAAATATATATTGATTGATGTATTTACTAAAATGAATTGATTTAACATAATCAATGCACAACTATCGTTAATGATTCATCGCCTCGCTCATTGGCACGATGTTAGTAAGAATAACGCAATTTTAGTATATTAGAAATTTTCGAAAAATCTCTAAAAATACGACAATACAATACAAGACAATACCCTGTGTTAATTGATTAGGAACATTGGATGATAATACTTGCTAATCGATAAACCTTCACTTCGTAAAGTAATATAAATGATTTCACAAATGAAATTAAACTGTAGATGGTTTTATAGTTTACTAGAAAAATGAAGGAAGACGTCATAAGAAAACGAATTGTTATTTATATATTTCGAGTCCAAATCTCATATTCGGCAAAAACGGAACGTTTCTTGTTGTAGACCAAACAGTCTTACACCTCCACGGAACATCACTGCTGGTGAGCATAGGGCAGCATTAGCATAGCTCACCGCACTGCTAGCATAATAACAAAGTGGTGCTGATCGAAGAAGGTTGTGCGTGCAGTTGGCGCATTCGGTTTTTAACTGTTTCGGTGGTCGCGTGTGACGACGAAGTGTTCGCGGATACTTGTCGCCGGGTTTTACCTACAAATCAAAGCATTCATATGCACATATGTGCTCAGTATTGCTTTAGCTCGGATTGTGCTCAGCTATAAAACTATTGTGTCAGGTTACTGCGTTAGATTAGCGACAAAAACTATCCTCAAATTTAAAACAACTTACTTGGGGGCAGTGAAATAACACGTTCTACTGGATTGGATCCAATCGATCCATCTTAGGATCGAAATAAAGGGGCAGATCCTGCACCGATCTCCCATCACTATTTGTTTCATGTCGTTCGATGCGTTTGAATTAAGCATAAGCATAGATGCGAATATTATTCAGCCATATATACGTAAGCGTTATGATTCTACCAATCAATAATTTGTAATCGTTGTTTTCCGGCAGTGTACTCAAATAGGATACCTTTTAGTGAAAGTGAAATTTTGCAACAAACTCGAGCCGCTTCGTATTTGTGTGTGTGTGTGAGCGGTGACTGCCACATCTAGAGGGTTTCCCTAGCATGAAAAATCAATTTTTGTTCTAGTTGTGTGTTTCTACTACTCTTCCAACCTCATCCAACCGCAACGTACCGATACATTGAACGTATAAGTAATATACCGCAGAACATCGCGTTAAACTGGTTCACGCTAAACCCCAAAAGCCTTTGATATCATCGATTGGGCGCTTTGCATTTTAATTATATAAGCAAATTTGCATGTCTGATGTAGTTGAGCTTTTCTTTTCTCATAGTTTGTGCTAATGAGTCCGAAATTTCGAGTGGCGATAGGCTCCACACAGATGAATCTAGTAGCCATTTATATATAAAGATATGATTGACCGGCAGGCAGCATTAACCCATTTATTTATTCACATGGTGCAATGAAAAAGAAATGTAAAATATTGCAGAATTATTTAGTGAATATTATAGTATCATACTTATAAAAGTGATATAAAGTGTATGAAGTGCGAATGAGTATTGACTAGTGTCCTAGGAATATTTGGAATATATTTTCTAAGGTTACTTTTTCTTTCAAGTGAGAAACGAACCGAGCAACCGATCGATTTTGTAAAATATTCAAATTCCTTGAGTGATGGTAGAAAATTTAAAATATTTTCCATTTTTGCCCTGTTTTCAAAATTAATCAAGATAGTTCTGGATTTTAAGTGATTATTTGCAATATACGTAAAATTAAAGGTTTGGTTTAAACTGTATTCTTACCATAGAATTACTATACAGTTATGTTCATGGTAAAATTACAATCAAAAGATTGTCAGCTGTTTCATAAATCACACAGAATAAGAACTCGTTAAACGAAAGAGAGCGTATACTTCGCACCAGTGCTTGTCATCGAACGATGCAACCGGCGTTTGGGAGTGAAGTAAAAGTAAGGAATCCCAATTTACTCAAAACTGGTTTTTGGTGGTTTAAAAACTCAGAACCCTACTTAAAGCGTGATCTTCAGTGGCACTATCGGAGAACGTTTATTCGTGCGAATTATCGAGCGGCAACGACGTTCCAAAATCAAGGTAGCAAGCGGGGGTTTTTTGACTGCATCGGCGTATCGTTAGGTGCTATGTTATATACAGGCAAAACATAGCATTATTCCGATAAAAAAAACTGCGGAAAAATAGATGAGAAAACTAGAGAAACAGAAAAGCAACGACGACGAAGACGGCTCCTTGTTTCAAACGTAGGCCACATTCAATACGTGTAGAAAAGTTCGCAACGAGTACAACGAGTTAATCTTATTTTCGCATGTGCCATTCCGGTTCCGCAGAAGTTTGTTCGAGAAAATCGAGCAGATTTTGCAGCATAAGCATCGACCAATGAAAGCCTCGAGACGCAGAAAGGACTGCGTAAGAAAGATACGGAGATAATAAAAATCGATCGTGTTCTCATGCACACCAGAAGAGGCTTGGTGGTGACCAGCCGGTTACGTTACGCATAGAGTGTGAAATTGAAGTGCGGCGGTGTCTGAGTTTGCTTGATTACCTTGTTTTAATTTGAATCATTCTTCTCCGTTTCATATCACTGAAAAGTTCTCTACTGTGTATGTGTGTATGTTTGTAATGTGTGCCACAGTCAAAAGTAACGAGAAAATTTGTGTGTTCCCTCGCATGCGTATACCGCAAGTGCTCGAAAAAATACCGGCGTTTTTTTTTCGTAAGGAAGTGTGATTGTTTGTGCTAAAAGTGTCAACAGTTTTTTGAGAATTGAACGATTTCTGGTGCGTGGAATACATTGATAGCACAGCAGCGCGTCCGTAAGGATCTCCATCGATCGGAGTTTTCTGGTTGAATCGCTTTAACTAGTGCGAGTTTGTTGTGAATGTTTTTCATCGATTCATGTGGAAGAGTTATTGGTTCGCACGCAACGACCGAAGAGTAAACGTGCGATACGACAAGCCATTAATTTCCAACGCACCGTTGAACTGTGATGGTGCTCGACGTGCAGAATTTCTATCGTAAGGAGCCCGACCGGCTGAGGCAGCCGCGATTCGTGTAGCTCTGCCATGACCAAGCATCTCTGGAACTGCGATACATCCTGGCGATGTGTCCAGGCATTGGCAGTGATCCTGACCATCCTGCTGTTGCCCGGTACAGGTGAGTTTCTCATCATCCGGCCACTAATTACCTGTTTCGGGTGACGTTTCAATATTACGCATAATCCGGGCGATAAATCATTTGTCTACGAAATGAAATGTTACCTCGAGTTTTTCCAACCGGGAATGAGACCGTGAAGGCTTTAGAAACGTTTCTAGCGCCCAGAGTCGCACAAGGTTATTTATACATGCACGAGATATTTTTTCCACCGCAATCATTAATACCACTAATTTATGAATACACAACAAGACCTTCGTTACACGCTTGCATAAGTTTCATTTTTCATTTAACGACATTTTGGTTAAATTTAGCGGTTAATATTTTTCGCACATCGAATGTGTCGTTCGTACAGTGGAGAAAAAAAAATGCTTGATGAAAAACGCTGTTAACACAATTTTAGTTTTAATTAACACGTTGGATAGCTCGGATTGATGGCGCAAACAATTCAAACAGCTTCAAATTGCAGTTCTGGCAAAGCAACTATTTTAGTGGCGAACGCATAATGCTAAATGGCAAACAAAAAGTCTGATTAAATTAAAATTGCGACAGTCTCCACGGCTATGAATGGACGTGCTGAGTCGAGCAGAGTGTGGTCCTTGGTTATACAAGAGTCTTAAAAATCCTGCATCGGTTTGCATAAATCGGTTGATCAGCTTCATCATCAATTAAATTGTGATTTTAGAAGACTGTACGGTGGCGTTTTGGTTGAAGGGACAAGCGGCCCTTCCGGCTCAGCACGACGTAACGCGTTTTTTTTCTTGTGTGTGTACAAGTTTCGTTCGGTTTTGGGTTCCGTCTGAACCGAGCATTTCAGCATTTGACGCTCGTGCATCGGATTTTGGCGAAAATGCCTTGTGCCAGCAGTATTTGTGGTATCACAGCAACATCAGAAATGAAACCAGCAGCACGCGAGCGTATCATTCATGAACAACCTTGGATATGTATGGGTTTAGTTTTTTGCTCGAAATGTGACCACGTGTTTGGGAAGGAAATCGAATCGCGACATGCTATGAGTCAAGCAAGGAAGAAGAGGGCATAACACATACAATCGAGCGCACATAAGCGCGAAACACAGCGTAGCAGATGAAACGAGACAGCAAATGAGGAACGAATAGAAGAACCGCGAGAGGATATGAAATACGAGAACGCGAACAAGATTCTGATGCTGTGAAGAGCACACGTTAGGATTTTCTCCACTTTAAACTTTCGCGACATATACCTCGGATTCGTTCCCGACTCGCGTATCAAAAACACGCGAACATGCCCTGCATGCCGTGAATTGAATAAAAAGGAAACAAGAGACACAAGCTTATAAGGAAGTGACCGACAATATGAACATTCTATGCTGCTGAGAGTGGAACGAAAAAGGGACAACGAGAAAGAATACCGAATTTCAAAGAACGAAGAACACGTGATGTGATGCGCTTTTTTACTTGTGCTGCGTATCGCTTCGCATACTTCGTTTCGGCTACTTTCCGTCCTTAACATCGCCCGATGATGCTTGCGGAAGGAATTTGCAGCAGGGCGCGACAGCGGAACGCGGAGGCGCGACGAAAGAATTCGTCCTAAGAAAATTGAGCGAAGCGCAGAAAGAGTGCAAAACAGTGGAATTTTATTTTCCTTTCAAATAAAGGTACGAATAAATTGTCAGAAAAGCCTTATAAGAAAATCACCAACATCGTACAACGCCTACTTAGTTGAACGTCGCGCGATCAAGCGAGTTAGACCCGCGATGGGGAAAACGTAAGTTTAAAAATTAAAAGTTTATAAAATCGAGAAAGAATATGTGGGAAATAATAAATAATTGAAGAATGTTAGCTATAACATCGTGTAAAAGAATTTATATTTCGTCCTTGAAAGGCTTAGTCGTTGCAGCTCTAACTTCTATGATTGCTGAATTGTGTGAGAGTTAGGAAAGGAAAATTATACACGTACGCAAAATAAACCAAGAAAACTGCTTATTCGAAAGGTGGCATGTTCGATATCTCTCTTTCTTTCTCTCTCTCTCTCTCTCTCTCTCTCTCTTTCCCTCTCTCGTTTTCCTTCGTTTTCTATATACTTATCTCTCTCACTCCATGTCTGTCTGACCCTTAATGCCCAAAGAATACGGTTATAGTGAAGCAACCGACACCGTGGATCGACGACAACCCTTTCCGGAAACACTCGACCTAACGGAGCCTTCCACGTACTCAATGCAGGATGTTCATATTTCTCCCCGTGCCTATTTGTGCTGTATGCTATGCTTCCCCACCTGTCGTCGCTTACGCTACACTAAGGTCGATGGATATTGCACGCACGCAACCCAGGCTGGGAACTCCGTCTAACCTGGTGTCTGACGTTATCTCCTCCTGTGCGTTATATATGTATTTCACCGTTGTTTCGTGTTTCTTGCAGTATGCGAACGACATTGAACAATACATTTAATTGAATGTATTTTATTAGTGTCTCATTTTGCTACTTCAATAGGTCTAGATAGATACCAGACTTTAAGGGTCATTCCTGGGGACGAGTCGAACAATAAGTAGGAGGAGTGGGTGCTCGTTATGGCACACCCTTTCCTGCACCATGGTAGCGCGGCATCGCGTTGCTCAGGGATTCGGTATGAGCGCTAGTTAGTTTAGCAATCTTGTTTGGTTTTATCAATAACTGCTGTGCTTTATAAAAACTTAGCAGTCTAAATAAGCTGCTCTTGTTGGGGCACTCTAGATACGCTCATGCTAGTGTCAATGGTATATGTCCAAAGGCCATCGATACGATTTCTCTTAAAACGATATATAATGAATATATAATATATAATGAAAGAACATTGTACTACCGGTTATTGTATGATTGTGGATCAGATCTCGATCAGAGGCAAACATAAATTGATCTAAAACGTGCATTCCAAAACCATTTTTTAATGTTAGCATAGATTCATTCTTCCGTCCAATCTCGGATTCAATTGGAAAAGATTTACAACGTGCTGTTGAAATCGTAATGCTTTCCAGAAGCCCTGGTGTGGCGTGACCGATGTGGATAAAAGTCACGCATGTAAATTGTTGTGGCGCGTCTCCATGTTTGCTTTAATAAGCCGCCAACAGTCCGTTCCGATGTCGCCAACTAATCGACGGGTTTAAGCAAAACTCAGAAAATAGACAAGGACCCAATGCGATGCGGCTCCCACGTTAAGATGTTAGTGCGAAATGATGAGAACCAAAGATGAAAAGATGAAATACGTGAGCATTTGCTTAGCTGGGTGTGAAATTAATGTGTTTTTATCCTAGGTGGTGTATTCCGACCGAAAGCGCAAACGTCTACTGCCGGCTCTCGACTGTAAGATAACAAAAGAGTGGGAACATGTGTATGAAATCAAAAATAAGTTACGATATCTGTAGGCAAAACTGTTTATTTATATGGTAAAAAAGTGCTACAATTTAAACCCATCAACAGCGTTCTATGCAACGTGTCACATGGGTTTGGAAGGAAAACGGTAAAAATAGTAGGTCACTACATTGCCACGTTAAACCTTGAAGTGGAGGTTAATATATATCGAAGAGTAATGACGGTGCTGAAAGGTAAATTAGTGTATATTTTCAACATGATCATAATCTTGGAGAATCTTCGCTCTGAGACCAATGGATCAAAATCGGTTTGATATTTTCACACGTCACGTTAGCAACGAGCTTATGAATATTCGATTGGGGGGAATTGATTTGAATCATTTGTCGATCAGCGACGCAAGTGTAGCGGCTACCCAAACAGTGTCTCCGTGGTGGAAGCGTAGGGTTGAGTAGAGCAGTAACAGTGTAGAGCAGGGCAGCGAAGCGAAGCATAGAAGCATAGCTGGTACCACCGATTGGCCGAAAGTCGTTGGAGGTTGAGTATGCTAATCGGCTGAGATGTTATCTCCGCCTATTGATCCATACCACCGGTCGCTAATGCCGCTGTCTAATAGCTTCTTCTTGAGCTACCCTCATACACTGACAGCCTAAGGAATCCACGTATCGTCCAATCACGCGAAGAGTGCCTATCTTGACCGGTTTTACCGAGCAATACTGACGATGTGAAAAACGTTTGATGTCTGGTGCGTTATAGGTTCGAAACTCATTCAAACCCAACATGCTGTTGAGTTATATAATGCTGTGTTGCATATTTCTTATACGTTTTCAACCTTCTTTAAAATGGATAGATTCTCTCCTTGCGTTGAGCCACCATACAGTACCAGGAAGTTATAGTATTGTAATAATTTATGCATAATCGACTATAATACCTTTTAAATATTGAGAAAAGGGAATAAATCATTCCTTCTTTTATTCTTCTCACCCCCACACTAATACGTAAGTGGGAATCTCGAGCACGTGGTATCGACGTGCTCATATCGTTGTTCATTTTCAGTGTTCACCGTCGTCCTTGTATACGTTCACCCCTCTTTGTGGGTTCAATAGAAAACAGCACCCCTTCAAATGACGATATAAATTTCATTATTGCAGTCTCCAAATAATCAATTTTGGACAGAAAATATATTCAATCGATTTCACTATATATGAATTGAATCCGGCGTGAGTACTCACAAAAAGGCGTTTCTTTCAGCACGATGATATTAACATCTACGCAGGCAATTCTCACAGATTTGTCATTTTTGTAAGGCCCGAACAGATGTTGTATTTATTTTACTGTTTTATTCAACTTTATGCATTTGTTGTTGTTGTTGTTGTTAACATTAAACTCAGTTTTAAGTTATGATTTTTCTTACACAAATGATTCTGTTCAACGGAATTCTGGTGATGGTTTTTCCAAACTACACTCATCTCCTATTTATCGTTGCTTACTTTCTTTACTGTAGAGGTCGCTTTTGTGTTCCGTGCATCTTTGTTTTGGACCAAAAAGAAACCCAACAGAAAATACTTAAACTTACAGCAAAGTATGCTTATCCCTCCCAGCCGATTCGTGACATCTCTTGTGTTCAATGACACTTTTGCCGGTGCTGCTTGTCGAAGAGGAACTTCATAGAAAAGCTGCACGCACATGAAGCGGAAAATTTTACTACCAAATTGTGTCGCAGGGTGGCAAGCATATACGTTATTCGTTGCTTCTTTCTATGCATAAGAATGTACATGTTTTCATTAAGATGTGTTTTAAAATGAAATCTTTCAAAACTATACAAAAAAATAAACACAGCGATTCACAGCAGCTGTTTCCGTTGTTCGAGAAAAAAAAAATAATATAACGTGCTAGCAGTCGGTCCGATCATTTAGTCCGCAGCCTAAACGATACGAAGCTTTTGAAAGCGCGGCTGTGTTGCATAGCATTGGTCGCTTATCTCTAACACGAGGAAACGACTAACCTGACCGAAGACGATACTGTGGTGGTGGACGTTGTCGTACCATCACATCGGTTCCACTAATCCTGTTCGATGGTGTTTCGTTGAGGAAGGTTTTGAAACTGGCTGAATATTTAAATAATGTGTTTCGGGTAAAATTGGTTCATCCGAAAACGTATTCGCTGAAGGCAGTAGGGTGTGGGAAGGAAACGAAACGGGGAGATAAAAAAAAACAGGAAGAGGACCAAATTTAATTATCCCATATTCTTCCCTTCGTATTCACCTTATTTTTTTCGTTGTTTTATATCTTGTCACACAACATGTAGAATGAATACGATTTATTGTTTTTTTTTGGCTCTGCACTGAATGACGCACAGGGCATACAGCATCAATGTCTTTGCATGTAAGAAGAATAAAATAATTCTACAAACGTGTGTATTAACAAGTATGTAAATAATGTCGGCTTTAGCATCCCACAGATCTTTTTGAGTCCGCGTGTGTGTGCTTTTTTGTAGCTAAGGAATTCCATTGCCCAAAGCCAAAGTTAAAACATAAACTCACCGTGATCTAAATAGGAAGATTTGATCAGCGACGTATTTCACAAGTATGCAAATCAACCATCCCACCTTACCGATGCTGAGAACGAACGTTGAATGAACATGAAATAGGTTTGTCCAGTTATTGATCACTTGATTTAAAACGTCGGAACAGTCGATTGTGACTTAGTGTCGCATGATTCGTACGTTTTGGTGCCAGGCGCTACATGACCAATGTTAAATAATGTTGCGAAATACATGCCTGAAAAGCAGATGAAAGCGAGTTCATGCATTTTAAAACTCATTTTACAACCCTATATTTGTATGTTTCTGTTTGGAAATGTGTTATACGTATTACGTATTTTTATTGTTATTGAATTAATTCAATGTATCATTAACCATGCAGTTGCTTCCAAAACGTGTGATACATATTGATATGTGTTTTTTTTTGTTGTAAATTGAGATTTTTTCAGATTGATAGTACAAAATTGTTGAACTATCATACGCAGTTTGGGTGAAAAAGTTGTGCACGATTGCTTGATCGAAAAACGAATTCAATCAGCACAATCTATTCGGTTCTGCTTTTCGGTCGAGAGCTCGGATTTTATTAAAAGCGCAACGATGCGGAAGGAAGCGCAAACAAGCTTTTATTTGGTTGCAGCAAACCGACCTTTGGACTGATTTGAAGTCTTTTTCACAGTCACAGTTCGTAGTCTGTTACTGTGCGAAAATTTGCATAGCATTGCATAAGTAATGCTCCTCCCGGGTTGAGTTAGCCGTGAAATATTTGAGCACGCAGAAATTATATACATCGGTGTTGTAAGTGTTTTGTTATTCCACGTATAGCTAGCTACATAGGTTATTTTCGTGTGGAGGAAGGTGCGAAACTGTAATTGATTCATTGAACTTTGGAATTCAGCTTAGATAGCAATACGAGAAGAGCAGAATCAAGAAATCCTACACCCAAACGAACCGTTTACACCGATTACAATTAACTGATTTTTTCGACTGTAATTATTTTGATTGAAACCAATCATTTGGGTGTTTTTTTTGTTTTGATATTTGTGAACAACAGTGTTCGCTCTGTGCAGGTGCTGATTGAATCATAAATCGCAAACAAAAGCGCTGTGTTTTCTTGTGTTCTTGTTTTGTTTTCTTTCTTTCCAAACGGAATAAACAGAAATGGACGTGGGTTTGTCATTGAATAAAAAAGTTGAAGAATAAATTTAAAAAGTTTGAATGAAATTTGTGTCTATTCCTACTAAAACCAAATCGTGGACGAGTCCACACAACACCACCCGTTTGTCCACGAGCATCTGCATAGATCATTGGATGCCAGCAGTAACCCAAACAAATGAAGTGTAATTAAAAAGAAAGAAAAGAAACGGTGACATCAAGCATGTTCGAACGCTGTATGTTTGATGCACCGGCGTCATAAAAGAGCAATTTTCTTTTCTAACTATTCTTATGTATCGATGCCGACGATTGGATTAGACCGAACGTAGCCCAGTTAATGACACCACATTAACATCGCGCTGAAAATTTTAGTCCATAGTGACCCGGTTCTTCATATGGCTTCCAAACACCTTCTTTATAAAATGCGCCTTTATCTTGGATTCACATTAACCGGTTGGAATCGAATAGCTAAATCTCCGACGGAAGCATAAATTCTTCCTCATTAATAAAAAGAGCCTACCAGATCAGGTAGGCTCTGCTTTATTTGTTTGTTCTTTGCTTTGTTGGTGGCCTTATGCAACCTTCGAGTTTCTGGCGGAGAGATAAATATTGCAGTTAATTTTAACTTATATCAAATATCGTCGCTTTGGACAGTTTCTCAATAGTCATTGGTGATAACCGAGCACAACAAGTTTATAAAAGAAGGGTTTTTTTTAAATGTATATCCAAACGTTGATGGAGCGATCTGTTAATAAATATATTGCAATTATAAATTAACCCCTCAAGAGACTTCAGTCGTACCAATCCTGACGCCTACTGTATATTTGTAAACAAGCGGGACTCGTGACTAGCGATATATTTATTTTTTTGTTTATGGTCGTACATACGCAATTCCGCCATGTATATCGGTTTGGAACACATACATGGCACATTTTTGCAGAACTGCTCTTGAGCAAACACACATTCAATATTACAGCAACACATTACGCATAGCATAGACTAAAGCAATGGCATTGTACGTCCGGTGCATTGCGTTGAACAATTGCGATAATATTTGCAAACGTTTGCTATGCAGATGATTTAGGAAGCACATGCATTTCGAAACGTTGTGAGCGTCAATTTGCAAATGTGTTTGCTGAGTGTACTTTCCTTTTGCTTTGGCGTATGCTAAACAAACGTTGCCGTCTTTCGCACAGGTAACACCCGACACCCGTTGACAGCTTTATGCGGCTTGACAAATTTTCTCTATTTCTCTTAATCTCAAGGAAGGGTGATTCAGGCAAACAATGGCATTCATCGATTGTATTTTTCAATGGCCATATATGATTGCCAAGTCAAGCCTCGTCAACTCAATTTAAATCCTACTGTTCCGCTAGCTTAAACAAGTGGAAAGAGAAAGATACTTCTTGTGCAGAATGATTGATGTGGTTATTTTATATGACAACACATATGTGGTGTCTGCGACACCATGCGTCTTTGCGAATGTTTCGATTGGTCATTTGTGTACACGGTGCGTTGCTAATGTTGACGAAGGAAAACCAGAGTATAGCGGACACAGCTCATTCGAAACGGCTCGATGTTTCGTCGATGGTCCGTCCGATGTGCCACCAGCAAACTATTGGAGAGAACAAGCACGAGCTCGGAAAGTCTCATAGGTGATTTGTTAGCGTTTCTGACTATGGGCGGCACGCCGTGTCAAGATTTATCTTGCAACACTCTGTGCCGCGGAAGGTGGTCAACGATGGAGTGAGTGGTTGGTTTTTTTTTTGTATTGTAAATTTCATTGGCTTTTCTCTTGCCTACAAATTTTACCCCATCTTTCCGAGGGTACTCTCAAAAACTGAGTGTGTGCAAATTATTTTCCCCTTCGCATATCTTGTTGTGAAGCATATGAGTAATTGCCGTATGCTATGTATGCTGCTTATATATATGAAAGTTATAGATATTATTTTCTAAAATAACGTATTGCTTTCGTTTGTAGATGATTCGAGTTTTTATGTTACAATTTAAATGCACTTACGGAGATCTCGTTAATAACTTGTTAATAACATAAAATATCTTCACTGACCATTTTTATGGTTTCATGGAACTCTGAAATTTATGAAAAAAGAGCAAAAATACAACGTTTTCACTGCTTGAAGACTAATTGCAAAATAATAACCGTATGTCATGGGTGAGACGACGACGATGACAGCTAACGCATGCCGTAATCGATTTATAATTGATTTATGTCCACTTGAAGTTATCAGTCTTGGATGCTTAAAACTGACCATTTTAGAGTCGATTGTACTATATTTCATTACTCGGTGTTGCGAATTTCTTAGCTAAAACATTTGGATGTGTTTTAACTTTGTGTTAACTGAACATGATTTGAACACATAACACATGACAAAAGTTAAACAAAACTAAAACCCTATGAATTTGTATTTTCACGTTCAGTTTCATTTATGAAACAAATCAGCAATACGCTAAATATTTTCCTTCATTGATCATTGTTTTGTCAATCTAGATCATATCAAGATAATGTATCTGCTGAGCACTGACATCTATTATCATTAATCAAGCATATGCTCCAGGCATGCACCATGTATGTAAACGGTGCACCAGCGCAAAACATGTGCCACTCAAATATGCAGTCATTTAGCCTGGCCCTGTAAATTTGCATACTCGGTTACTTTTGTTTACTTTACATCTCGTGTTTCTCCCGGAATTGATTTGCTTGTAATTGATTGCCAGGAAGGCATGTCTGGTATGTAGCGAAATCGGGACAGAACTTACACTTTAGTCAGCTGCGTTAAATTTGGTGTCTTTTTATTTCTTCTTGGTCTTACATACTTTACAAGTCTGCTTTGTAGCGTTTTTTAAGGGATGCAGTGGTGTCAGTATCGGTCTCTAAAACGACAGAACCGGTGCCTCAAATCTATTTGAACCGTTACCCTCAAGCGAGGGAAGAAAGACTAACCAGCTGTTTTCTAGTAGCCAAACATTTTTTTTAAGATAAAACGAAGGCTTGACCGTGTTCGTTAATGTGGACGAACGAAACCTATCGTATCGCATGGAGAAAAGTATCGTATTGAGGCATACGAAGCGAAGGCCGGAAAAAGCGTTTCGTTTTCTTCTTCACAAAATTTGCTACCCAAGATTAGCCGCTGAATCGATAATGTGTGTTGGTCACGTGATGCAGGGGCTATAAATTTGTCTGCAACACAGAATTCAACTGATAAAAATAGTGGGAGCACTTTGTCATGTCATGTTCCAACATGCATTGCTCTAATGCTTTTGGTAAAAATGTTTTGCAACATGTTTCAATTCTCCTGTTCGATAACGTCGGCTATCGAAAGTTGTACGAACTAGTTGGAATAGGAAGAATAGGTGGTCCGTTCTTGTTCCCGTGTAAATGTTTGGCTAATAAAAAAGAAATTTATCGTGGAAGGGCAGAATACAAATTGGTCTTGTTTGTCTGTCTGATATCGTCTACCATCGAAGGGGAAAATCACTCGGATGAGCGTAACAGGTACAAGCGAGCACCACGTGCATACCGCTCTGAATTGAGGAAACGGTGCAATAGGTCTCTGGAGACACATCGATTGTCCCTAGACTAAATTCCCATATTGGCAGTTAATGAACAAAGATAACGTTTTACTATACGAGAAGATGAAAGAATTTTAATTAACAAATTTATTCAATTTCGCCTGACAATAAATTTTGCTATTTATTGCCTACAGATGTCTGATAACATTGACGGCTGTATTTGTCAATCAGGCACATGATCACGTGCTCACGATGGGTGCTATTGAAACAACAATAAGACTTTTACTATTGTTAATAATGTTAATGAGTACAGATAAACAAACTAACATCCCGGTGTCATACTTGCAATCGGTGATTTAATGTATTTAAATGTTTTGTCTTTATTATCATATAAACCCATGTAATGTTAAATTATAGAAGAACTAGGTAGAATTGTTTCGTATGGACAAAAAATGGATTATCATAATCCGTGCAGCAATAAACACCGAATTCTCCAAGTCCATTAAGTCCAACCATCGGTAGTCTTTTATCTTTTGTGTTAAAAATTGGCTAGAAAAGTTATATGGCATAATAGTCATCTTTTATGGTGTTTATCGCTTAATTGCTGACTGGAGATTTTATGTGCCTTAGTCAAGGGTTGTCATAAATTCTCTGAGGCAGAGATACAATACATTCGTCTGGTTCCAAACAGGGGGTGTGGTTGTTATGCTTTATAAAGCAAATAAAATAAAATTTCACTTGAATGAATGTCATTTTGACTGTTCTGTGGGAAACCGTGTTTTTATATTAACTTTGTGTTGTTTTTTAAAGAATAAACAATAGGAAAAAAACATATGGAAGAATATCGCCAATGACAATATTTGTATGGTTTATAGCGCAAAATGCAGTGCTCGAAAAAAATGATATAATTTCAATGCGATGCAACAAAATTTGCCTTTTTCCTTTTAAATAAAGTCGTTCAACACATTTTATAACAAAGGTACTTGAGTTTTAAGCTTCTTCAACAAGTTACCGCTCAATGCTGTGATAATTATGGCTTCATAAATCAGAATCTCAGCTTCTTACAGTCTCCTGCTTTTCTAAAGGTTTCAGACGTGTTTGTGAGGATGTGTAGAAGAAAGAGAAAATGTGTAAAAGCGATGAGCTGTAAGAAAGAGTTTCATATGAGAAAACGGGCTTTATTCCCTTGTTTGCTTTGCTAAAAGAGCCAACGATACTCAAAAGTTTTTTACCTATTTGTATGTGTGTTTGTGTGTGTATGTGAATGAGTTTGTTATATGGATCCCATAGGCTGAGCAAAGCATGTCATCAACATCAGATTGCTTCTGAAGCTATACGAAAGCGAGATGGCCTTTTTTCAACAAATTAAATGGTAAAGAAACAACAAAAAAAACGCGCTGGTGAAGATGGTCTGCATTCAGATGATCGTACGCAGACAGCGAGAGAGGCTTGATCTTTTTCGTCAGGTTTTCGTGCCCTTCTTTACATAAGTTAACGGTGCGTCAGGCTGTTGAATGGAATCCGAAGGAATCCTTATCTCTACTGCCGTCGGGCTGTTATTTTATGGCGCTATACTACGCTGTCGGTGACTTGTGAGAATAAATGTTGGAGGTGACCACGCGGAAACGACAACAAATAACTAAGTGGTAAAATATCTAAACCGCATCGAAATGACCAGAGGCCTGAGTCTGAAGTCCACGATCCTCGCTGGCTATGGTAGATTGGATAGATTTCGGAATCCTGTGAAACGGCGATGCCGATACGCGGTTGTGAAAATGGAAAGAAATATGATATGATCACGAATTAGCACCCTTGTGCGTCATTTTATGTGCCGCTCAACAAACGACATGTGCTGCGGCTTGCCCTTCTTTACCTCACATTTTCCAAATCGCCGAGAAACGGTCGTTGATCGTATTTTATCATCCAATAGAGGACACCTGCTGCGTTTGCTGAAATGCTTAAGCACGAAATTGAAATATGTTCAATCATCAAAGCAGCCATGTTAACACTCACGTTGCTAATAATGGTCCGTGTAATTCATTATATTTGTTATGTTTGCCTTTAAGAAAAATACAATATAAAATAGTACTATCAAAATTGTGATAAACTATAGTATTTCGCTATAATTTAAAATTCGTATCGATTTTATCAATTTTCTGTGGTTTGTCACTCCGAGGTTAGCTAGTTTGGAAAAGAATGTTTATCTTTCGAATAAGAAGGAGCTCGCAAGCAGAAGGTTTCGATGCGCTGATTTGAATTGTAGATATTAAACTGAGCACGAATCACGCAATCTGTAAGGCAAATGAGTTCATTTAACTGGCGCCAGCTCTTATAGACGTCAGTACAGGCGACTTTCACACCTGATAAGATTTGCAATGATCTTTAAACATTGAAACAGACATTGAGGCAAGGGGTAAAACAGGATAGGAGAAATTAAAATTAAATTATTCATTTAATCTCCTACAAAGCAATCCCGAATATATTTTACAGTAATCCGTAATATATTTTACAATAACAACTGGACTTGTGAATATAGAAAATAGAGCTGTTGCATTTCATTTGTGAAGGTAGCTGCAGCTTATGACTACCTTTCAGTGTGCAGTAAAACCACCATCGCTTGGCACTCAACTTGATTATCTCTTTCTTAAGAAAGGGGACATTTTTACAAGCTAATTAAAATGGCACGCAATTCATGGATTTCGCCAGTTTTTAAGAAATATGATTTTTATTTCCAGTTCCAAAGCTTCAAGTTATTAAAACAATAAATACTCAGATTTATGCAATCAGCTTACTAGCGTTTATTTCGAATACCTTCAACCTTTGAAAATTATTGGCATCGACACATACATGATGTTATGAACAAAAAAATTTTTTTTAAGGACAGAGGACCAAAACAAGAGTTGTGCTCAGTGCTGCAGTCATTTTCATCTCTTCTTTGAACTGAAACGCTTTTGATTCGCCTTGTACTATAAATTGTACTAAACCCCTGTTCTAATACTTCGCGTGTGACAGTTTATGTAACAATTGTATTAAAGGGACCAAAACTAATAATAAAGTAATTACTGAGTTGATCAAACCGATCGAACCACTATTTCTGTTCCAATCGTTAACATAAACCATTTTTGATTTCACCCTTGATATAATTTATTCCCATAAAAAAGTTAAAGCAAAACAGGTGAAAAGTAAATCAAAGTGAAAGATTTGTGATTGTCAGTACAACTGTTTTCTGCTACCAGAAAACACGAAAACAGAAATCCATTAGTACTCGTTCATAATTTAATGAGCAATTTATAACTCCCCGATGGAGCATCATCTTGCATGATTGCAAATGTGATATTGATGGTAGTTAATGTAATGCAAGTTTACGTTATAGATCCACATTTATCCGCTAGCGCAAATTATACTATCGCATTGCTTTCAAAACTACGCAACAGCAAATGGTAGGACACCTTGGTTGGTGGCCACCTCCGTACCGCTAATTGATAAATAATTATCGTTATTAAATCATTGCTTCTATAATGTGTAGACGACTGCTTCCGATGTTTTCGAAAGTGAAAAGGAATGGGAAACATAAGACGCAAGTTTTAATGACTATACATTGTTCCATAAGTCTGGATGCATTTTAAAATTAAATACGTTTTATTTCATAGATCATATATTATTCAATTATTGCGGAATAATTGGCGTTGCAGAGGTTAGAAAGAAAGTTTTAAAATGCATTTGAAGCATGTTAGTTCGGAACGGTGGTTTAGTGGTACGCAAAATAAATAGTAGATAATAATATGATTGCATTTTCTCAACTAACTATTGGATGCATAATTTCCACAACAAACAGAAATGTGCGTCCATTTGAAGGTAGGTTACAAGTTTTTCATCCATTCGTTGCATTTTCAACAGCTTATTTTAAGATCAATTGAATTATAGAGACGACAAAACTGTTTTTTGAAAAATAAACCCGAAACCAGTAGACCCTTAGCAATTTGTACACTACATAAAGCGTCATTTTATTATATCACATTCACTTCATTTTATCCTACTTTATTTTAAAGTAACCTTCGAATGGGTACCACAATCGCAACTGGAACGTTTCCCTCTAGTAAGGAGTGAGTGAAAGCTGTGAGTCGGTGTGCACGATCGTTATACGAAGCAACAAGATGCGATTTAACTTGCCCACCGGACCTGTTGTTACGATTCCGATTCAATCAATGAAATGTCCCGCGTGCATTAATTGTGCCTCAAACAATTTTTGGTACACGGGTATATGGGCTGTGTATTTTTTTATAAAATATTCCTTCGAAATCATTTTTTTGACGGATTTCAATTGTTACTGGCTCAATCTTAGTTTCAAGTGGTCATTAGGCTGCATACTGGCATAATGGTTTACGATTCTTGAACCATAAATACAGTGTTCGCAACATATGCAATTTCGTTTATCACGAGATGTAGGATGATCCGCTGAAAGGAGACGATTCACCTCAACGACCCATGGATAGTTAAAACATCTAACCAAAGAGTCCAATAATCGTTTTCATACATACAGATGGCATACACCACCAATGTCTCGCGGAAGTCTAGCCAAGTGTGTACGAAATGTTTGCAGAGACAAACCATTCGGAATGAAAGTTTTCTCTCAATACGACGCTTATTGTTGCTACACACTACGCACGGCGTCGCAGGCGCGAGCATCATCATCTACAGAACGCGGAAGTTACAAAGTAGCGCGATACTATGAGGTATCAGTTACAGAAAACTGGCGCCCCAAAGGCGACCATAAACAGATTTATTGTAGTGTTGGAAGTTTTCTTTCGCCTCTATTAATACAACTTTCTCTTATTTTCCGGTTGAGTCACCATTGCATTATCATGTCTGTTACGTCCAGCACAGCATCGTCTGAGTAGCAAGAAGATTCCATTTTACTTTCGTAAGAAGAGTGCAACCGGAACCAAAAAGAATGCGCATAATAGGAACAATTGGCAGTGTATATTTCCTGGTATATAACCAAGTTCAAGCTGTTCCATATTCGAAGCACAATACAAAAAATATTCTTGTAAATTATCCCTACATCATACCTTTATCTAAATTGTTTCCACCATTCCCAGCTAGCGTAAATTGATAAAATATTAAAAGTTTAGAAGATTTAGAAAATGAGAAAAAACAGATGATAGATAACAAGTTGTGCAAAAAGTTTATGTAAGCTGTTGTTTTGAATCGGAACCTCGTGTCACCCGCGTTACATTATCATTGTGTCGCACAGGAAAGCAAAACATGCCAATCGTACATCGCTGCCGTAGCCTAAGCGTTATGGGATCGACATAAATCATACCAATAAAATCACAGTAAAGGAATGAATATGTGTGCGGGATACATGTTTTGGCGAGACTGTTAACGACCGCTTTGGCGTCGTCGCTGTAGCCCGTATTCAGGCTAGAACCTTGCACATATCGAGAGCCTAGAGCATTCCTGCCGCCGTTGGCATCATTGTACCCGGATGTATTTGTAACATTTATTGGCGCTTGTTGCATATCTGTGTGTTTCATGTAAAGGTGTTTTATGTGCTGCTTGTTCTCACAGCACGTTTGATTCAACTATTCATGTAAACGTATTTAACTAAAACAAAATGGCGTTAAAACATCAAGTATGCACTTGTAAAACGGCTTTCCTGTAAGTTTAACAGCTTTCATTGTCATATTACGAATGGTACCAATCTTCATGACATTTTTGCGACGGCATCATCCCTTCCTGTTTGCGGTTCTACGAGCTTAGAAATGGGAGTGTAGCAATTTAATAAGTTCATGGCTGTAAAGTATATCAATTCCCTTTGGTATTGCACTAGTTGTTTTTTACCATTGCACATGCTTGTTGCAATCGAACAGCTCGTATACAACAATAAACATGCAATAAATATAGCAATCAGGTTGATGTTGTAGATGATTGTAATATACGGTTTCAATATGCGATGCATCATGCAATGTATTTTGTTTAAATATTAAACACAATCTATTTAAGATGTACGACAAAACTATTTTTTTAGTAATATGTAATATGTATTTTTTGTATTCTCTCCTAGATGGTGCACTAGATCCCGGCATCGACCTATTGGATTCGTTAAATCTGCACTCAAATTCATCCCAATATCCAGGGGTGACGATTACACCGTCGAGAGTTTTTCATTTGTCAGGTAAGTTTGTTATTGAATTACGTGATCATTTTATCGATATGAATAAATCTCACAGTAAAACCACCGATTATGTATCGATTCAACTTTATTCCAAATGTATCTTATGTCTGAAATTTCCATTTGTCAGCTGTCTCCCTAATTCGAAGATGATGCATTTTAGAATTATACTGGCCGAATGTGGAAATAGTTTATGGCCCTTTTTCAACTTTTAGTTGCCATCCCCACCTACAATATGTTAGATGCTCTAAATTATACAAAAGATGCTTTCACTTCTGCACACTTCCGTACTTCAGAATACCGCAAAAACACATCTTACGGAACACGACTCATTGAAATGCGTTATGTGCGGCAGCGATGTTTTCATACTTTATGTATATTATATTGACCAGAATCGGCCACCATACCTCCATTCGGGAACAAGTCTAGACAACGGCATGGGCTTCGTATGTGCGGTTTGCGACCACGTCTAGACTGCGTCTAGTATTTTTTTTTTTTTGCACATTGACCAAAGTTGATGATTCTGCCGCTCTTTTTCCCGTCGTTTTGCGACATAGCGCGTATAGAAGGTGCCAATCCAACGCGGTTTGCTGATGGATGGATATTGGGGGAAAAGAATGGTCGGAACATTACGATGGACCAGAATGTTTATCCAATATCTACAAAATTAGCGTATGCCGGAAATGAAAGGGGGGTCTCGTTAAGCTGATCTGTTCACGATAACAAGTGTTGTAGGCATTATGAACATTAAATAGAAAAATTTAACTTTAACAAAATAAATCAATTAATATTGAAATAAATTTTGTTCAATTGCTAACCACATTGCATAAAAACTAAAGTCAACTGAGTTTAAGTTAAATCAACTTAAAAAAATAGAATTTATGCTAAGAAGTCTAGCGTCTCTACCTATGAATGAGTAATGTGGTACAATTGCCATGACCACATGCATATGACGATGTTGAACTCGAGATAGATTGTAGCATCAATGATATTGTTGTTGGTCATAAATCATCGCAGGGACAGTTACGACCGATTTGGTATCATTACGAAAATTACCAATATAAACACGGTTGGCACTGTAGTTGAAAGCGAACGGCATTGAAAAGAAAATGTACACTAACCTTTAGAGAATCATGGAACCGACTGTGTAGAACATTTTTGAATGCTATTCAACGCGTGTGCATTCATTATCGTCTTATAGAACTTCATATTTGTAAAAATGATCATAATGTAGGTTGAGATATATTTTATTTTATAATCTGTGATCATTTCCACGATGCTGTGTGAACAATTCGTTTGCCTACATACCGTTGGTTTGTTCTTGGCATATTAAAGGTTAATCCTTAGCTGGCCAATTTACTGTGCTGGTTTGTTAATTAAGATACACTATGTGTCAGTGCGGTTGTACAATGATATTTAATGTGTTCATAAGGACGTCGATCATTTCCACCTGGAGATTGTTTAAATTGTTCGGTTTATTACTTTCTTTGATATTTCTTTAACTACTTGTCATAGTTTCTTTCCAAACACACAATACATAATAATCATACATTATTGTCCATGACTGTAAATGCATTCAATGGTGGTTGGTGGTTCTTCACTTTGTCCAGGGTTGCCTCCTAAATCTGATTACCGTTCTGTGGCCTTAGCTCACACCACCAGTCAATCTATCAACTTTGTCAGTTGTCTTGCACGTTTCCGTCCGATGGGACACGCTAGGTTTGATAATGTAAGGTGTGCTGCATTTTTAAAATGGGTTATGTATGGCGTTTTGTGGTAATACATTTCACAAGTTGGTTAGTGCTGCATGCTAGTGTCGCCTGTGGAACGAATAATATCCTTTACATCAGTACCGTTGCCTCTCCAAGCCATTTCTTATGGTAGGTGAATAGAATGTTACACCCTATGTACTATGCGCCAATCACACATATACTGCTTTTTTGTTGCAGGAGCGAACAACTATCAAAATTACTGGCCACGAACGGGTACAACGTTACCTTGCTCAACATCTTCAAGCACGGAAAACAACCTAATCTATATTTTATGAAACTGGACGGCGTAGACGATACGCTAATGATGGACGATCCAATAGACCATATGACAATGCACTCTATGTCTCCTCTAGAGTTATTAGTAGCTTTTGCAGATCTAGAGCTAGCGGTCTGCAAGCACGCAATTGGATCCAACCAATTTTCACACTTAATCGAGTATCCTCAAAGTTTTCAGTTCGATCTGATTATTCATGACCACATGGCTGGACCATGTTTGTTAGTTTTGTTAGATCGCTTCCACTATCCACCCTTGCTGATTGCGTCGGCCACAAATATACATGCTAGTTTAGAAAGCATTTTAGGTACTCCCTCGTATCCCGGTATCATTCCTAACTATCTCTTTGATCATCCCGCATCTTCTGGATATTTTCAACAAACGTACAATTTCGTGATAACGTTCGTAGAACAGTTATTCAAACAATATTACAGTAATCCACAAATTGATCGTTTTATTCAAAACCATTTTGTACATGTATCATCGGTATCGAAGCTTGAACGCACTGCTATCGTTGTATTAATGAATTCGATATCATTTTTGGAACCAGCTAATCCTCAAACGTGGCGTGTCGTGAACGTTGGCGGACTTCATGTTTACCCACCGAATCCACGTAGAATGTTACCCTATCTGCGTGAAAACAGAACCTATGATAAATGCATTTACATATCGTTTGGGAGCAACATAAAAATGTACAGCTTAATGAACGATATTTCTCATAGCATAATCATGACGGCTCGTGGTATGCCTTTCGTTAACTTTCTTTGGAAAGCCGACATCCAGAATTCATCATTTGATAACCTTATACCAGAAAACATAATCATATCAGAGTGGTTTCCTCAGAACGATCTTCTGGGTAGCGGAAGGGTTGACATTTTTGTCACGCATGGAGGGCTACTCAGTGCTCAAGAAGGGGCATGGCATGGAGTGCCAATGCTCGGCATACCTAATTACGGAGATCAGTATCAAAATGTGCGCAATATTGAACGATTGGGCATAGGCAAAAAGTTACTGCAGGAACATTTAAACCCACATTCTTTAAAGCTTAATTTGGAGGACATGCTGAAAGATAATAGGTACGTTGATGAACAAATGCATTCAGCTTTAAAATATGTTTACAATTTGTGATTAAGTTTTCGTGTTTCTTTTCAATAGGTACAAACAGCAAGCAAACATTGTGTCACAAATTATTCGAGACCAACAAGTAACACCGCAACGGAAAGCTGTTTGGAGTGTAGAATGGGTCTTAAGGAATCATAATAAGATGAAAAATATGCTAGAAGATTTTAACGATATAGGGTACATATCGAAATATTCGATCGACGTTGTATCAACATTAGTATTTATATTAATACTGATTGCCTTTGTTCTACTTCGGGTTACAATTTTATGCATGAGAGTAATGCTAAACCACTTGAGAAAGAAAAACAAAACTGAATAAACTCTACTTCAACAGTCATCAAAAATATTTTATTGTCGTAAGCCATTGAAAGTTAGTTTGTTTTGAAACTTTTGATGAACAAATGTGAGTAGCGTGAGGTTCGTATTGCACTGGTAAATAATCAACACAAAGGTTTGGTCGGGCCACATCGGTTCAATATAGAGCAATATTTCACATGCGCTTGAAATGGATGCATTCGCAAACGAAAGTCATAACTCATTGCCACTAAACAGCCTGGCGTGAGAAATAAATCATTGTTCAATTTCCTGAGCCTGACATTGCACCACGGTGGGAGCGAGGTACGTCAACGGTTGGAACAGTTTAATGTAATATAGTTTGTTGAGCTTTACTGAATGACATGTTGTGAAGAAGCTATATACATCAGGAATATTAAAATTTCTCTGCGATATGTTCCCATTAGAGTGATCTAATGCTGAACGAAAAAATCGTATTTATGAAAATTATGCGATGAATTGGTTTCCGCTGTGTTATTTAATGAATCATTTATTAAATACTACAAATTGTTAACCAAATATTGTATTATATAATTGAAATCAATCAAAATAAAAAAAAGATAAAAACGTATTACCTTCAAGCTTTGCGGTAAAGCTTTCTTTAAACGTTTCACCACAACACCACAATATTCGTCGATATTACTAACGAATTGTAAATTTTGTATTGATTTGGTAATTTTGTATTTTAAATTGTCATTTACCTATTGAAAGGATTAGTAACCTGTTTAATCTTCAGTCTAAATTCGAAACAATAGTGCGTGGATAACATTTTTAAATACCTTTTTGACAATTGAATGGCTCTTTGCAAAATTGTTATTTCTGTGTTAATAAATGAGCCGACATAACATGTAGAAAATGATGTTTTCTCATATATAAAAAAAAGTAATTTGTATGGTTGTTTGCTATTTTTACTTTGTTCTTGCGATAGTCAAACATGTACATATCTAAGAATAACAAATATATTCTCAGTATCTCATGTACCTTACCGTTTCCACCGATTTATGCCCTATTTAAATGTATTTT